>JAGFNQ010002030.1:230848-308831 GCA_024364735.1 Boesenbergia rotunda | reverse complement strand
ATGTAGGTTGGGTGCGCCGGCCCTAAACCACAAGGTGGGCGCCGGCCCTAGGCAAGAGAGGGAGAGGAGAAGAGATTAAGAGAGAGAGGGAGAGAATAATTAATCTCTTGATTAATTAATTGGAATAAGGGCTAGCCTTTGGTTCCTTTATATAGTAGCAACTCCTTTGCTAAGTCTCCCTCTAAACCGAATTAACGGAATTAGTTATAAGAAATTTATCTTATAAATTTTCTTATTAATTATTCCGTTTAAACCGAGTCTTTATTATAAACTAATTTATAATAAAACTAATTCTTCTTCTCTTAAATTATGGAATAAATTTTTATAAGAATTTATAAACTTTCTTATTATGGAAAAATCAATTCATAATTGATTTTATGAAATTAAAATAAACGAATTCATGGATTATTTTAATCTTCCATAAAAGAATAAATTTCTATAAATTTTATTTATATAAATTTCTTTATACAAATTTATTTATCCATAATTTATAAAATAAATCGCACTAGATTTATTTTATTAATTAAAACCAAAATTAATTGGTTTTCTCCTCTTATTGTGGCGGCCACCAAAGGGGGTTTTGTCACCCTCTTTGGCCGGCCAAACCAACCCGAACCGCCGCGAATTAAACTCATTTAATTCGCCCAAAAAGCCTTCAAAAGACTTAGCCATTTTTAGCTTCCATTGCGCCTCTGATTAACTCAGATTCGACTTATTTCTCTTGATCGGAAAATCCAATTTTCAACTCGTTTTAAATCCCTCGGATTACTCGTATTGCGTGTGACTAAATAGGCTTTCGATTTATGTTGGCCGTCTATAATCAACAAATTATAGAACGATCATGAGTGGCACCTAGTAGTACATCATGACCCCCAATTAATCGAAAGATCAACGGTTTGACCTCAGAAGAAATTATTCTGAAACCCTTCAGCAGCTCTAATGAATCGTGCCCCATTCCCTTCACCACCTTATACCCACTTGGTTCAGGACACGGTCTATGGTGTCAGTCCCCACTAGGCTGACTACGTCACACCTAGCCCAAGTAGTGTCTTTCTCGTCCATTGGATTTCTAATTACTCTCATGTATTTTAGAGACTCGCACTCTAAACATGATATACTCTGGCCAGAGATTTCTGAGTAACAATCCGACGATAGGCCTGGGTATACATCTCCTCGCAAGGAGTGGTGAATCCTTTGTAGGCTGTTCAAACATCTTCGGGCACTTCGGTTTATACCCAATCATCCTGGGTCCACACCTCCTTGGAGATGCTTGCTTAAGATGTTAAAGTATAAGTCTCCATGACCAAGATGACTTGAACACCGCAAGTCAAAGGAACATTGCACTTAAGCTGCAGTAAGAACTTCATTGACATATCTACATGTAGATTCCCATATGAAGTCTTACAGCCAGTCACTCCAATGAACTAGTTCCCTTAACTAGCATCCATGTTTATCTCCGGACATCTCAATGTCACCAGCCAGTGAGAATCAGCTGATTAGAGAATAACCCATGCTAGTCTCAACAGAATTGATAGTGTCCGTTTTTATCAATTCATCGACTAGGGATAATTTCAATACTTCACAATTGCACATTAGAGATAATCACTAGTTGTGATCCCATCACAAATTCTCTTATGCTGTGAGTTGTATTGCGGACATTCAGTAGATGAGTTTAAGATCCCAATCAAATACACAAAACATGTATACTCAAATAGTGAATTATCATTTATTAATATAAATGTTTACATCATAAGGCGATTGCCTTAGGACACTTCTCTCACATCACTAACACCTCACCAAGTCCTCAGTATACTAAGTCTCAGTCTGAATCCTATAACAGGAAATACAGGTAACCTACAAGGTATACTGGCCGGAAACTACTGATCCCTCGATGTCAAATGCAAGAGATACATCTCGATATCTAAGCATACATATAGATATGACAATACTTGAGATTGTATGGAACTAACCGCATAATAACTCAGGGATAAACAACAAGTATCCAGAACAAGCATAATAAACCAGGATAGCGTATAATCTTACTGCTATCTATAACAGTCTATGCATAACAACATGACAATATCAGAAAAGATAAGTCAAAAGGTACCCGTCTCCACGAGTAGAAGTCCGTATCAAAAGGGGAGAACCACCCGTCCAATATAATCCGCAACCGTAAAGCAAATCAAGTACCTGTATCAGGGATAGATTTAATTAGCTATTACAAAAATAACAACTAGCTAATTAATCTCTAATCTATTTTAGGGTTAACCTAATCCGTCCTTTTCCATTTAATTACCCTTGGTAATTAAGATTAGATTTACTTTAAAGGTAAACTCGAATTCAAGTTCCTTAAGCGTAGGTTGTTAGGTTTAAGTTTCAAATTAAACTTAACCCCTCCCAATTCCAAATTCTGGAGTAAATCCAATAATTAGTCATTTATTAACATGCCATTTTACCTCGATCTTGTTGTCTAATTGATACCTAAATCAAAGCACGGTAGAGCTCAACTTAGTTGGAGTTCTTCCACCCAGTGAGTTCCGATGGACCTGAAACCAACATGCCAGAAGAGAATCAGGGCAGGACTGATCAGAGAACCCACCTCAGCCAAAACCCTTACCTATTATCCCCGACAACCTCCACAGCTCCAAGCAGGGGAAGAACAACCGAAATCTGCTACACAATCCAACCCAAACTCCAATTCAAACTCCGAATCCAACAAACAAAACCAATTTATCAATCAAAGAGAGGCAGGACCCTGAGCTACACGATCAGCCCATTTCTTACCTCAATTTGGTGCCTCGGTGGAATTCAAATTAGAGAAACGGATTTCCAGCCACTGAGGAAGATCCTAGCCTGCCCAGCCTCGGATCCCAGCCTGAATGCAGGGCTCGACTCCGCTAGAACACGCGAGGAGAGGAGGAGAAAGAATCGGTTACTTCCGCTGCGAGCTAGGGCTCCTCGGCGCCGGTGGACACTCTGTAGAAGCCCAATTGAAGGAGAGGCGATGAAGAGTAGTCGTCGGCGACGGTGGTTGCTGCGACTAGGGCACGCGACGAGAGAGGGGAAAGAAATCGGGAGAGAGAGGTCGGGGCTCGCGTGGCTGTGGCTGTGGAGGAAACGAATGCGGCCAAAGCAGTGAGCCCTAATCGGCTCTTAAGGTGGCCTTTTTGCAGTTTAGTCCAGCAGTTTACACACAAATCGCAAGTCCACCCCTAGGGTTTAAGGTTATATACTCATTAGCCCCTTGTAACCATTTGTCCTAATATATTTTGGTCCCTATGTTTGTGTCCAAGGACTCGGAAGCCCCGGAACCTATCTGGTACTCCTCCGGGAATCACCGGGACCTAGTCAAAAGTGTCGGATTTAACATTGAGTTTTAATTGGAAAAATCTTGTGTACCTATGCAAGAAATCCTAGCTTAAGAGGGAGCTTAGGTAAAGGGGGAGCTTTGTTCTCATGTATTGGCAAAGGGGGAGCCTTGTGATAGGTTCATAAAAAACCCTTGGTAAGACCAAGTGTAAGGGGAGCCTTGGAGAGGTTCTTAAAAAGCCTTTTAGTAAAATCCTAACTCATTGGGGAGTTTAAGTGTGGGGGATACCTTGTAATAGGATTCATACATTGTTTACATTGCATTGCATACGATTGGCAGTGTAAGTCCAATGTGTAGCCTTGGTAATGTAAGTTTAAATGTTTATTAGCATATTTATTTGCTATATGTTTTCACTAACTTAAACGTATTACCAAACATGAAAAATGGAGAGATTGTTGAGACAATCTATGATCCGTGGGACCATGTATTTCGATGTTTGGGCAAAGGGTTTAAGTTAGGATTCACCCTTATATTTCATATGTGTTGATGCAGTCTGGCCCGATTGTTGTTTTGGTGTTGACAACGATTTAAGTTTAGTTGAATGGATTTGGATTAAGTCCAGGTGGATCGGGAGATCGCACGCTGGCATGAGGAAAAGTCCTAGCTTGGAGGGCTAGGTATGAAAAGTCCTAACCTGGAGGGTTAGGTGTGAGAAAATCCTAACCTGGAGGGTTAGGTGTGGAAAAATCCTAGCTTGGAGGGCTAGGTATGAAAAAGTCCTAATTCGGAAGGGTTGGGTGAAAAGTCCTAGCTTGGAGGGCTAGGTGAAAAGTCCTAACTTGGAGGGTTAGGTGAAAAGTCCCAACTTGGAGAATTAGGTGAAAAGTCCTGGCTTGGAGGGTCAGGTGCCTAGCTTGGAGGGCTAGGTTGGATGAAGGTCTAACTCGGAGGGGTTGGGTGAAAAGTCCTAGCTTGGAGGGCTAGGTGAAAAGTCCTAGCTTGGAGGGTTAGGTGAAAAGTCCTAACTTGGAGGGTTAGGTGTAAATTCCCAACTTGGAGAGTTATATTGAAAAATCCTTAGCTTGGAGGGCTAAGGTGAATGAAATCCTAGCTTGGAAGGCTAGGTCTGCGTCCCTGGATCGGTCTGGTGACCGATCAGGGAGTTGGCACGCTGCTCCTTCGTGGATCGGTCTGGTGACCGATCCAGCGATGTCTGATCGGTCTGGTGACCGATCAGGGAGTGTGTGTTTCACTCACTGCACAGCTCCTGATCGGTCTGGTGACCGATCAGGGAGCGAACAGTGAGTTGAGTTCCCTTGCTAATCAGGTCCAGAACGGTCCGGTGACCGATCAGAGACTTAGGATTTGATTAAAGAATCACTGTTCACTCAAGCCTGATTGGTCTGGTGACCGATCAGGCAGGAGCCTGATTGGTCCGGGGACCAATCAGGAGTGTGCAGAAAACTGCTGAATCAGTCTGGTGACCAATCAGGCTCCTCCCTGATCGGTCTGGGGACCGATCAGGAGCAGAACTTTAATTCAAATATGTTGTCAGAAGTCTGTTTTCACTGCTGATTCTCTGCTACTTGCTGATTTCTTTTTGATATGCATTGCTAAGCCTCTGTTGGAGTGTGCAGGTGATAGCAGGTGATTCAAAGACTCAAGGAGGGTCAATGGGAGGCTTTCCTTGGAGCAGGTTTGGATCTATTGTGTTTTCAGGTCTCAACGGCGTCTGGCGCAACTGGCAACTGACGAAGGCGCGGCTGGCAACTGACGGAGGCTCAGCTGGAGGAGTGTCCAGTGGACTGAGTGCTCAGAGAGGTCAGTGGGTCAGGGTGTGAGTCAGTGGTGCTGATGGAGCTAGCGACGTTGAGCCGGAGCTTAAGAGACAAAGCTGGATGCAGAGGCGAACAAGACAGAAACTTGGGAAGTTTGGATGGGCTGTGTTCGTGCTCTCTGTTGCTTTGTGCTTGAGCGATCTTGTTACATCTTTGTGAGCTTGTCTTCTCGAGTGTCTCTTGTTGGGACCGGGTGCATGTCGACAAGGATACGAGTTCGTAAAATTCAAAATTTTTACGTGCAGCGGAAGAGTTTGCATACATAATTTCCTAAATTATTTTAACTTCGTATCTAGCATGCAACCTTACATTGTGTTGACATAATCATAAAATAAAACTTTGCGAAAAGTAAACAAATTTACCAAGTACCTCTCGTAACTCGAAGTAAGGGACGAGATCCAACCGTAGCGTCCCTTGGAAGCTCCGCCTCTATTCGCGTCCACGCCGAGTTCTCTTCGGGATGACTTCGCAAAGTCACGAGTTTTGTGCCGACGAGAACTACTAGATTCTCGGAAGGCACAACTAGATGAACAAGAGAGGAAAGATAGGAAACTAACCAACGAAGTAAAGGAATCAAATTCCGAGAAGAGAGGAGTCGCTATCCGCTTCTTCTTCTTCGTATTCGGGTTCTCCTTCTTCTTCTTGAAGCTCACGGGTTCGGGTTCTCCTTCTTCTTCATGAAGCTCATGGCCTCCTCCAAGGAGTCCTTTGTGCGCCGGCCCTAATCCTCTAGGGTGGGCGCCGGCCCTAGGCAAGAGAGGGAAGAAGAGAAGAGAGAAGAGATTAAGAGAGAGAGGGAGAGAATAATTAATCTCTTAATTACTCAATTGGTTAGGAATAAGGGCTAGCCTTTGGTTCTTTTATATAGTAGCAACTCCTTTGCTAAGTCTCCCTCTAAACCGAATTAACGGATTTAACGGAATTAGTTATAAGAAATTTATCTTATAAATTTTCTTATTAATTATTCCGTTTAAACCAAGTCTTTATTATAAACCAATTTATAATAAAACTAATTCTTCTTCTCTTTAAATTATGGAATAAATTTTTATAAGAAATTTATAAACTTTCTTATTATGGAAAAATCAATTCATAATTGATTTTATAAAATTAAAATAAACCAATTCATGGATTATTTTAATCTTCCATAAAAGAATAAATTTCTATAAATTTTATTTATATAAATTTCTCTATACAAATTTATTTATCCATAATTTATAAAATAAATCACACTAGATTTATTTTATTAATTAAACCAAAATTAATTGGTTTTCTCCTCTTATTGTGGCCGGCCACCAAAGGGGGTTTTGACACCCTCTTTGGCCGGCCAAACCAACCCGAACCGCCGCAAATTAAACTCATTTAATTCGCCCAAAAAGCCTTCAAAAGACTTAGCCATTTTAGCTTCCATTGCGCCTCTGACTAACTCAGATTCGACTTATTTCTCTTGATCGAAAAATCTAATTTTCAACTCGTTTTAAATCCCTCAGATTACTCGTAGTGCGTGTGACTAAATAGGCTTTCGATTTATGTTGGCCGTCTATAATTTAACTAATTATAGAATGATCATGAGTGGCACCTAGTAGTACATCATGATCCCCAATTAATCGAAAGATCAACGGTTTGACCTCAGAAGAAATTATTCTGAAACCCTTCAGCAGCTCTAATGAATCGTGCCCCATTCCCTTCACCACCTTATACCCACTTGGTTCAGGACACGGTCAATGGTGTCAGTCCCCACTAGGCTAACTACGTCACACCTAGCCCAAGTAGTGTCTTTCTCGTCCTTTGGATTTCTAATTACTCTCATGTATTTAAGAGACTCGCACTCTTAACATGATATGCTCTGGCCAGAGGCTTTGAGTAACAATCCGACGATAGGCCTGGGTATACATCTCCTCGCAAGGAGTAGTGAATCCTTTGTAGGCTGTTCAAACATCTTCGGGCACTTCGGCTTATACCCGATCATCCTGGGTCCACACCTCCTTGGAGATGCTTGCTTAAGATGTCAAAGTATAAGTCTCCATGACCAAGATGACTTGAACACCACAAGTCAAAGGAACATCGCACTTAAGCTGCAGTAAGAACTTCATTGACATATCTACATGTAGATTCTCATATGAAGTCTTACAGCCAGTCACTCCAATGAACTAGTTCCCTTAACTAGCATCCATGTTTATCTCCGGACATCCCAATGTCACCAGCCAGTGAGAATCAGCTGATTAGAGAATAACCCATGCTAGTCTCAACAGAATTGATAGTGTCCGTTTTTATCAATTCATCGACTAGGGATAATTTCAATACTTCACAATTGCACATTAGAGATAATCACTAGTTGTGATCCCATCACAAATTCTCTTATGCTGTGAGTTGTATTGCGGACATTCAGTAGATGAGTTTAAGATCCCAATCAAATACACAAACATGTACACTCAAATAGTGAATTATCATTTATTAAAATAAATGTTTACAATCATAAGGCGATTGCCTTAGGACACTTCTCTCATATCACTAACTTAACTTGTATCTTCTTGAGATCACTTGTGGAGAGGTTTCTCCACCGAGAAGGAGGCTGCTACTATCCGGTGTTCACCGGGGCTTGATCTTCCGACGATCAAGGGATCGCCCACCTCACGGGCACGCCAAGGAATAGGGGCAAGTTATCCCCGATCCTTGTATATCGAGGTGTTAGCGTCCGTTTGCTTTCCTTTGCTTTGGGTTGTTGTTTTTAGTTTTCTGTTTCTGCATTTACTTCCGTTGCCTAACTCTGAAGTGCAGAATAGTTTTGAAAAGCTCAAAAGTTGTGTGTCTGGCTATATTCACCCCCCCCCCTCTCTAGCCATCCGTTTCCAACAATATGTGTATTTGAGTGTACAGGTTCTGCAGGATATACATAGACTCAACTTGATAACATCAGGTCCAGTGAAGGATGGAGTATCCGAGGGACCATGGACAAGGCAGCAACGATGAGCCGAAGGAAATGCATTTCGAGGCATACGCGAAGGATAACATGTAGAGATGAGAAGTGGGCTTGTATACATCCAAGGGATGAGAGCCAAAGCCAAGAAGGCTTGAAAACAAGAGTCAAAGCTACGATGAAGAGTCGAGTCATGAGGGTCCGAGTGCGAGTGAATTGTACTCGGGAAGGGAACCCTAGGTTTATGATTTTACCAGTTGACTGGTATGGGATCAGTCGACTGGTTGATGTCATAAAAATATCAGTCGGCTGATCTTTCTATGCAGTCAACTAGTGCCTGCTGGATTCGAACATTGGAATGTAACGTTCGAATTCGACAGTTGGTAGTCGACTGGTGTTGGCACCAGTTGACTGGTAACGTCTAAATTAGCAACATGCTCTATTTAAGAAAGTTGGGTTTGCTTGAGCAAGGTTGATGAAATTTGTCTTGGTTAAAGGTCAATTAGTATCTAAGTGCTCAGGAGTTCTTGTTGACGTTATGATGAGGTTTCTCTACCCACAAGGAGCGACACGAGCTAGCCGGAGTTTTTTCAGGGAGTCATCCACCGACGGATCGAGATCGTTCACCTTACGGACTACTGTGGAGTAAGAGTTTTATCTCCGAACCACGTAAAATGGTTTGTGTCTTTGTTAGTGTTTTAGTTTAATTAAATTTTCGTTGCGCACACTAACATTTTAGGAAGTAAATCGAGTAATTGGGGGCAACGAGCTATTCACCTCCCCCCTTCTAGCCGGGCCATCAATCCTATACAAAAACCACTCTTGAAAATAATAAAAAAAACACTCCTACACAATTATTTTTTTAGCGACTGGACAATGAAAAGTTCTAGCAGGGCTAGGTAGTGAACTACGTAGTTGGAAAAGAGACAACGAAAAAACCTAGCAGGGCTAGGCTATGAAAGTCTTAGTGGGGCTAGGCAAGGAAGACCTAGTTAGTGAAATTGAGTTGAGAACTAGGCAATGAAAGTCCTAAAGGAGCTAGGCAAGGGAAAAATTTAAGTGGGTCAAAGATTGACCAAACACTTAGTGATCGAAAGTCCAACGAGAAGTTGGCACGAGATGGAAAGTCCAAGTGTGTCAAAAGTTGACTAGACACTTGGTGAAGAAACCCTGGAAAGTCAAGGTTGACCGAATGCTAGGCAATCAAAAATCCCAACAAGTCGTGAATAACTTGAGGATTGGGTAAAGGAACCTTAAACTCGAGTTTGGCGTTTAGTGTTGGGCAATTGATTTGCTTATTCAATTAGCCCAAGGTCAATTGATTAGGTTAATCAATTGAGTGCTTTTGTGAAGACAGTAAGGCTCAGAATCGATTGGTCAATCGATTAAGTTTTATGTGAATCAATTAGGAAAATCGATTAAAGCATTTTGCAAGAGAAAAGAAGAGCCGAAATCAATTAGGGCAATCAATTACAACATCACTAATCAATTAGGGCAATTGATTGGATGGTGTGTATATCGCATAGAAAGGTGGTGAATCGATCGATGCATTTCCTAATCAATTAGTGTAATAGATTAGGGCCTTTTTCATGAGAGAACATAATGGTTGGCAATAAATTGGGCAATCAATTAGGTTTTCTTTCTCTCACGAGCAGAAAGCTTCGGAATTGATTGGGAAATCAATTAAAAGCTGCCAAATCGATTGATATGGCTCACCCATCCCAATCGATTAGGAATTCAAAAAAGAGTCATTTTGTTGATCTAACGGTTGAATTATAACATGACATTTGATTGGGAAGAAAAACTAATCAATTAGGAGACTAAAATCAACTTGAGGAGAATCGATATAAAGGGGAGATTGTGCATATTTCACTATGCCAGTTCTTGGAGGGTTGAGGAAGAAGTGCCACTACATTTCCAATTAAACAAGAGGCAATTCCAAGCAAAGCACTCAAAGTAAAATTCATGTAAAGTAATGTATTCATTGTATTTGCTTTCATTTCTTATTGTACTTCTTATGCTTTAGATTGTGTGAGGTTTCTCCACCTTCGGAGGAATTTCGAAAAAGAGATTTTCATAGTGGATATTGTGAGAGAGAGTTAGATCCTTGAATTAGTCACCTCAAGGAGAATTGCAAATCAAGTTCAAAGAAGCGAAGCGAGCTATTCACCCCCCCCCCCTAACTTATACGGGTCCCAACACACTCACCAATATTTTGGAAGTGGCTAAAGGGATATCTTGAGTCACCCGATTTAATTGTTGGATGCAATCTTTCATATTCTCCTTGGGTTTTTGTTTAAGAGTGAACAAGTTGAGCGGAGTCTTATGATATCTTTGGCAGCTAGAGAAATGGTATAAAAATATTGTCTTGAAATCATTGAACAACCAAAAGAAGGTGGTAGGAAGTCGATTGAACCATCTTTGTGTCGAGCTCGAGAGTGTAGTTAGGAACACTTGACACTTGAAGCCATTAGAAAATTGGTGCAATAATCTGCATTCTCAAATTTGCACAAGTGGCCTGTTGGATATGTTGTCCCATTATATTCTCTGATCACTAGTGCTCAAAAATAATGGAGCAATGCATCTTCAAGGATACTTTAAGAGAAAGGTGTACTTTAAGGCTCTCTGACTCACTGGTGATTGGCTTTTTGCCCTAAGTAGGGTCTTGGGGCAATGTGTTTCTGGTTGAAGATTCTCAGGATTGTTCACACTAAATGGATGCTCCTATGAGAGTGACGATAATGAGGTACTTCGAGAGGCTGCCTTTATCTTTGCTAAGGTATTTGAGGTACCATAGTTAATGCAAAAGGTATCCGTGAGAGTGGAGGATTTGCCATCGACAGCTGCTGCCATGTCATTTGTTGTTGCTCCAACACTCTTCATACCGCAGTAGCTAGAATTCTGTCAAAGTCATCATGTGCCATAGTGATGGTGGTCAATCTTCCAATGTCATTCATCTGAGTATTTCAGTTCAGGTGTAACTTCCCACAGACAACGAATTTGATCCTGCAGCTATGAGACCCTTGAGGGATAAGCCACTAGTGAGTTGGTGATGGCATTGACCAAAGTAGCTGGAAGCGATGAGAACGGAAACCTTCAGTGGGTGCTCTAAAGCCTGAAAGGAGCAAACAAGAGAAAGCAGAGGGTTAAAATGACGGCCAAGGGCGTCTCGGCATTCTCACTCCAACACTCAAGTAAGTTGCAATGGAAAAAATGGAGAAGAATCAAAGAAGGTGTCCAATAATCTAAGTCAAAGATCATAACTTACCTCTGTCTGCGTTTGAGGACCTCTTTTTATAATATTGCCACCAAATATCTCTCTCCTCTATCTTAATGGTGTGTTAATCACAAATGTGACGTGTATAATATTGTAGTAAGGGTCATCCCATCGTATCTACTAGTATCATATAGATCTATATACGGAGAGATGATATCCTACGTGCTCTAACAACCTCCTTGTTTGTTAGTATAGGTGTCGTTTTCCATGATAGGCTAACCCATGAGGCCCTTGGGCTATAGGATAGACTATAGGATAATTGGGCTAGAGAGTGGGAACCTGTTAAATTGAAGAACATTACACTACTGGGGCTTTATGGAAATGGACCAAGCATGTCCAGTCAGTACAAAAGGTGTGCTCCGGTCAACCTGACCATCTGCAGATAATGGCACTTAGCCAAGCGGAAGGACGGATCGAGGATAATAAGGTGTGCCTTATTGAGGAGCAAAGTATGACTGGGGAGTGGTGGAGAGCATCTAGTCGAGGTTCAAGGAACTATCCGAGCAAATCTATCCCCGTTAGGACCGACCAAGGAGAGATGGATAGATTCCGATCGGGGTTCAAGGAACTACCGGAGTAGATCTATCCCCATTAGGGCCGATTGGGGAGAGACGGATAACATCCGGTCGGTAGAACTGACCGGGGAAAGGTAGATAGCCTCCGATTGAGGTTCATGGAACTACCCAAGCGGACCTTCCCTTTGTCGACTTATCTTGATTTTGATCTCCACCTACCCTTGGATCGGATACACATGGAAGCTTCCAATATTCACCGCATCAGTGTTAATTGGTAGATAAGCTTCAGAAGAATATATGAAAGTGCATATATAGTTGGTATAGTTGTCTCTCTTCTTTAATACTCAACAAATATATAACTAGGATTCAATTATTAAAACTAATTATGAAACTGTGGAAGTGAAAAATAAAAAATTTAGGCATGATCACTAGGTTTAGTAGGAGCATGAAGTTATTTCTTTGATCAGGACATTTCTCTGTGAGGAAGAAAAATATGCATCCTCATTAAAGAGAAGAGTTCAATTTTCTGAGTTTGGTGTGAAATGAAGAAATTTAATTGGAGAAGCGATCAATTTCTTCATCTTATTGAATTCTTGCTGATCGTTAACGTATCTATAAATTCTGCATTGCCACTCATATCATGAACAAAGCAAATCATTATATAGGTTATATATGATATAGTTTATATTTTATCTGAAGCAACATGGTTAAAGAGAGCGAGCGGTACGCGAAGCTCGCCGTCGACTACCTCTTCGATCACGGTGTCTACTTCCTCATCACCCTTTCTGTCGCTTTCTTCCTCGTCCAGATGCCGACGGTCGCCTCCTTGGATGATCTCTGGCGTAGGCTGGACCCGACCACCGTGGCCCTCAGCGGATGCCTCCTGCTCTGCCTCATCGTCATCTATCTTCTGCGGCGGCCGCGGCCAGTGTACCTCATGGAGACCGCTTGCTACAAGGCCAAGAAGACGAGCCACGAGTTCATGTCCGTGGCGGACTTCATCGGCGTCTTCCCGCAGGAGAACATAGATTTCCAGCGACGGATCCTGGAGCGCGCCGGCCTCGGGCACGACACGTACCTCCCTGAGACGGTGTTGCGCTCGCGATCGTACAACCACCCGGTGGAGGCGCGGAAGGAGGCGTGCGCCGTGATGTTCGAGCCCATCGAGGCGCTGCTGAAGAAGACGGGGCTGAGGCCGGAGGACATCGACATCTTGATCGTCAACTGCGGGCTGTACAACCCGGCGCCGTCTCTGTCGGCGATGGTGGTCAACAGGTTCAAGCTCCGGCACGACGTGATCACGTTCAGCCTGGGCGGGATGGGGTGCAGCGCGAGCCCGATCGGGGTGGCCCTCGCCAGGGATCTCCTCCAGCTCAACCGGAATTCATATGCCATCGTTGTCAGCATCGAGAACACCTCCATGGGCGGCAGGTACAACTTTATTTCGACGTCGCGATCACACATATATTGTTACGAACGTTATTTATTTGATTGAGTTGATTGAAATTTGAGAATTGCAGGTACGAGGGGAACGACCGATCGATGCTGGTGTCCAACTGCTTGTTCCGGGTGGGCGGCGCCGCCGTGCTGCTGACCAACAAGCGCAGCGAGCGGCGGCGGTCCAAATACCAGCTGATGCACGTGGTCCGCACGCACACGGGCGCCGAGGACCGGAGCTTTAATTCTGCTGCCCAGGCGGTGGACGACGAAGGCAAGCTGGGCATCAAGCTCTCCAAGGACATCATGGCGGTGGCGTCCGACGCCCTCCGGCTGAACCTCACCACCCTCGGCCCCCTCATCCTCCCCGCCTCCGAGAAGCTTCTCTTCGCCGCCTCGCGGCTGGCCGCGTGGCTGTCCAAGTCCGGCGCGAAGCAGTACGTGCCGGACTTCAAACGCGCGGTGCAGCACATCTGCGTCCACACCGGCGGCCGCGCGGTGATCGACGAGATCGGGCGGCACCTGAAGCTCAACGATTGGCACCTGGAGCCGTCGCGCATGACGCTGTTCCGCTTCGGCAACACTTCGAGCAGCTCGATATGGTACGTGCTGACCTACATGGAGGCCAAGGGCCGCGTGCGCAAGGGCGACCGCGTGTGGCAGATCGCGTTGGGGGGCGGATTCAAGTGCAACAGCGCGGTGTGGAGGGCGCTCCGGGCCGTCGACCCGGCGGCGGAGGACCCCGATCTCAACCCGTGGGCGAACGAGATCGACAAGTACCCGGTGGAACTCGTCGTCCCGCCCAACACCGACACCATGGGAATCCACCTCATAAAATTTGATTATTAATTCACGATGCCGACGTACGCGTAATAATTAATTACATGATATTGCCGCATATCACTCGCCTATATAATAGAAAATATACATACGTATATATAATAAAAATGAGGGTCCACGTGTTAATTCCCGGAGTTAATCCATGCAGTTTGCTTATCAACGTGTCAGTCTGTGTGCTGCGTACGCAGATATTTATATTACAGAGATAATTTAGAAAGAAAGAATTATTCAGCAACGTTCGTACTTTGTCACTGTGTTCATTCCATGTATGACACTTAACCTGTAGTCATTATTTTAAATAGCATATTAATTTTATTAAAACATATATATTGACCTAATTAAACAATATGTCCGTAAAACCAATCATCCCCATTATGATTTGATGATTTGCTACTAATTAAAGATCATAGATCGCAGTCTCCGAAGCTTTGGAACTATGTATAGTTTTCCAGTAATGATACGCTACGTGAATTGCGCGGCGTGAATTGAGCGTGAACGACGTGGCACGCTGAGTCGTTCACGCCGCGTGGACGCCGCACAATTTCACGCAGCGTACGTGGTTTAGAGATCACGCGCATGATCTCAAAATTTTGCCCCGACGCCGAGCGCTAAATCTTCCCCAACCCTAAATCCCGAGCGCCAGCGCCCTCTTCCCGAGCGTCAGCGCCGTCTTCCTGAGCGCCAGCGCCCTCTTCCCCAACCCTAAATCCCGACCGCCCTCTTCGTCAGTTCGTCCTCCCTCCCTCCTCCGGCCAACCCTAAATCTCGAGCTTCTTCTTCCTCCCTCCCTCCCTCCGACGTGCTGCGAGGACTTGCTGCGACGCCGCGTGGACCCTAAATCCGTCTCACTCACGCGACTTGCTGCGAGGGCGCGGTTTGGTCAGAGTCATGTCCGCCTTGGAGAAACACCCCCGACGCCCTAGCTCACGCGAGTTGCTGCGACGCCTTGTCCATCCTCTACTTCCTCTCTTCCACACCCGACGGCCTTGCTCACGGCGACTTGCTACGAGGCTGCGAAGGTTTGTAACAAACTGCAGGCATCTCCTTACTCTAGAAAAACTTAGTTTTTTTTTATGCCTTCTACAATCAGACTACATTTCATCAACAGATTTGCTAAAACATTCTGAGTGTTGCCTCAGCTGCAAACTGGGCAGCCAAGGCTGATCTCTTTTCATCATTTATCTTCTTAATTTCAAGATTCTGCATGGTTACTTCTCATTAACACTTCTTCATTATAGGAAGTACTCTGTTTTCTAAAAGTGATTCAGTTAGCTTGAGCTTTTCATCCATCTTGATCAATTCATCTGTCACTGATCTATTACTTTGAGCTCAACTCCCATAAATCTGAAGTTCTCGCATTTATACAGATTCTGCAGCTTGGAAGCAGTAATTTGGACATCAGTAATTTGGGGGACAAAACTGATACTATAACGCTTCAACAGTAAAATTTGGTAAGTCCTAGTTCGTTTTAAGTCTCCAATTGAGTTTGTTACTGCTTCCATTACCATTATATGATACTGTTATTAATTGTTAGAACTATTCAAACAGTCATGGAGGAAGAAATCATTGAATCGTGTGTGCCACTGAATGATATTGATGAACTGCAAGTGTTGGGTGATTCATCAAGCTTGCAGCAACTGGAGGCTCCACAAGTTGGGATGCAATTTTTATCTGAGGAGGAAGCTCGGGATTTTTACAAAACGTATGCCCAAGGTCTTGGTTTTGGTATTTCAAAAATGCGTTCGAAAAAAGGAGACAATGGTGAACAAAAGTATATTTCATTTGGATGTTCTAAAAATGGCAAGAATGTTCCTAAAGGTAAAAATTCCTTTTATCCTAGACCTTGTAGCAAAACGAATTGCAATGCACGGATAAATATTACAGTTCAGAATGATGATTTATTTCTCATTACTAGTATTCACCTTGAACACAATCATGAGTTAAGTCCAAGGAAGTCAAGACATTTTAGATGCAATAAAGTATTAGATTCCCAAACTAAGAGGAAATTAGAGTTGAATGATCAAGCTGGAATTACTTTAAGTAAAAGTTTTCAATCATTTGTTGTTGAAGCTAGTGGATATGAAAATTTATTGTTTGATGAGAGAAAGTGCAGAAATTATGTGGTTGAAGCACGTAGATTAAGACTTGGGCATGGTGATGCAGAAGCATTGAATAATTACTTTTGTCGTATGCAAACTAGAAATTCGAATTTCTTTTATACCATTGATGTAGATGAAGATTGTCGCATAAGAAATATATTTTGGGCTGATGCAAGATGTAGGGCTTCATATGAGTATTTTTCTGATGTCATTACATTTGATACTACATATTTGACCAATAGCTATGATATGCCGTTTGCTCCATTTGTTGGAGTAAATCATCATGGTGAATCAGTATTACTTGGTTGTGGCTTGATATCCAGAGAAAATTCTGAAACATTCATTTGGTTATTCAAATCATGGTTGGCATGCATGAGAGGACGAGCTCCACGAGGTATTATTACGGATCAGTGTAAAGCTATGGAAATTGCAATTCTTGAGGTATTTCCAGACTCACATCATCGCTTATGTCTTTGGCATATTATGAAAAAAATTCCAGCTAAGTTTGGTAGTCATGCAAACTATAAGTTGATAAAGAAAATTTTGAAGAATATTGTTTATAATTCTTTATCTTCTGAAGAATGTGATAGCAATTGGAAAAAATTGATTGAAGATTTTAATTTGGAGAATAATGATTGGTTGAGTTCTTTATGAGATTGTCGTCATAAGTGGATGCCCGTGTATGTGAAAGATAAATTTTAGACAGGGATGTCTACAAGTCAAAGAAGTGAGAGTATGAATGCCTTTTTTGATGATTATGTTCATTCAAAAACAACATTGAAACAGTTTGTTGAACAATATGACAGTGCTTTGAAAAGTAAGATCGAAAAGGAAAATAATTCAGATTTTGCATCTTTCAATTCAATTATTCCAGTCATTAGTGGTCATCCCATTGAAAAGCAATTTCAAAGTGTCTATACTAATAAGATATTCAAGTTATTTCAGGATGAAATCAGGGGTTTGATGTTTTGTAACACTTCGTTTGTAAAGCAAGAAGGGTCAACTATCTTATATGAAGTGGTGGAAACTGTATTGGGAAAAGAGGGAGCAACTCCAACAGATGTGCCATTTTTAGTACTATATAATGAGGTAGACTGTGAGATGAAGTGTTTGTGTCGTCTCTTTGAATTCCGAGGCATTTTGTGTAGACATTTGGTTTCAATTCTTTTCAAAAGAAATGTCACAAGAGTTGTTGAAAAGTATATTTTAGAACGATGGCGCAAAGACATTAAACGTCGGTATCAAGGCGTCACCAATATTTATGATGATTTTTGTTATCATGAGGAAGAAAGCCAAAGATATAATAATCTTCAACCTTTGTTACAAGAAGTGCATCAGCTGGGGTCTAAAAATCATGAGAGGTTCTCTGTTTTAATGGGGATTTTAAATGAAGCAAAACAAAAGCTTATGGATATTAATATTATTGATTCGTTAGATGGTGATCATGATAGCAACACAATACATGGGGAATCAAGAATCGAGATCACGAAGTTTCACTCTCCACTCAAGGTAAGATCTCGTGGACGTCCACACGAAGTTTCACTCTCCACTCAAGGTAAGATCTCGTGGACGTCCACGAACCAAAAGAAAGCAATCCAAAATTGAGCAAATTGTGAAAAAGGTGGCGGCAAAGAATAGAAAGGTTGAATTGATTATATTTTGGATTTATGTTTTGGTTATAATTGATTTTAATTATTGTACTTGTTAATATTGAATGTAAATTCTTTGTCGACAGGTTGGGAGAGGTGGCGGTAAAGAACAACAAGAATTATCAAATTTAAATCATACAAATATGATCACTGGCCCGAGTAGTCAGAGTAGTCATAATGTAAGTTCTAATTTTTATGATTTCTTTTGGAAATAGCTATAATTAGCTGATTTTGTAATACAATCACAGATTTTGCTTTTGGAAGTTGCTATAACTTTTTCGAAGTTGCTATCACTAATACGATCACTGATTTAAATCGTTTTTTTTTTTGTGGTTAGGTTGTAGCTGATGTTTCAGTGAACTGTGGCGCAAAGACATAATGCAGTCCATGTATAACAGTTCTGAGGTCCTTCATTAGACCATTTTTGATGTACTGTCAAAAAAGAAGAGGAATCTGCATTAGACGAAGCTACATTGCTAATTCTAAATTAAGATGCTAATTCTAAATTATTAATGTTCATACGTAGTCCTGCTAAGTGCTAAGTGCTAACTGCAGGCAAACATATATGAAAATCTTTTGCTTATATCAACTTTACTCATGGAGAATGACATCCTTTTTATTGTTATGGAAGCATAAGCAGCAACTTTATCTTCTGCTACAGGTGAAAAGGAAGTGTATTTGCTAAGACTGGGAAGGTATGGCTGAAGTTTCGCAAGCGAGTTCGGGTGATACTGAAGTGAAGCTCTCAGGAAAGGATGATACTGAGGTAATAAGTCATTAAAAGAATATATACTGTTTAACCATAATGGATATATAAGTGTGCTTCTTTCTGCATTAACATGAGATTTTTCAGTTCCAAAAATGATTTCTGCATTTTGTATGACATTAGTTTAGTCCCATAAGGACAAGTCTAGAAATGATGTTGCTTTTTAGGCTTAATGGATGAACTATCATTATTTAGTTATTTGTTCATGAGCGTTCTCATGTGAATGGGACTAGCTAGGTTTATTTTGTCAAGATGTGTACCATTTTATGGAAAAGCATAGTTTCAATGTGTCATTTAGTAAATCTTCAGTAGTGTTTAATTATTTTTTTACTGATTGCCAAATTTGACCAAAAGAAAATATCGATTTTAGTTTCTGAGCATCATAAGATGTGCAGCACATGATTGTTTCCATGACTTTAGATGGTTCGTGCTCACAAAAAATCAACCATGTTTGCTACACATGTATTTAATTAGAACATGCTACACATGTCTTTCTGACCATCCTTGGCATCCTTCGCTTTCTCCTGTGCTGGTGGAGGTGAAGGTTTCATATGTGGTGGGGGAGTATGTTTCAGCTTCACCAGTACTTGGCGCATTCGGGAGAGATCAGTGGGCTTTCCTGGCTTCGGTCCCTGGATCACAGTGATGGAAGGCTTCTTCTCCTGCTCTTTCTTGTTTCTTCTCTTTTCAATGTTGGTGATCTCATGGGGTATGAGCTCTGCAATTGCTTTCCAATATTCTTTATCTGTGTTAGTGTGGAACTTCTCCTGGTTGGCTAGGAATAGCTAGTCACCAGAAACAGGGGGAAAAAACAATACTTTTCAGCAAAAAATTCGAGTTCATAAGCATATAAAGTTGTTATTTCGAGCAAATAAAGCATCATGAGGAACTGGAAGAATTACTTACCTTTTCCCTCTCTTTGTTCTGGGTCTTATTTGTTTCACAGTTCAATTTCCTTTTCTCATAGAAAGCTCGCTTGAATTCTTCGGCTTCAGCAATAATTTCATTTCGTCGCTCCTTTTCCTTCCTCTCTTTCTCCTCGAGCTCAAGAACATTTTTGCTGCATTTTTGACATATATTAAGCATTCTTAACATATATTAACTGAGATAAGAATATCATATCAAGTATTAAGAGTACATGTAGACAACGTTGTATTCTATTAATATTCTTGTTTCTTTCATCTGATTTTGTAGATTATGGAAATGTTCTCCAAATGAAAATATCGATTTTAGTTTCTGAGCATCATAAGATGTGCGGCACATGATTGTTTCCATGACTTTGGATGGTTCGTGCTCACAAAAAATCAACCATGTTTGTTACACATGTATTTAATTAGAACATACAATAGATTAACATTTGTGAATATTTCCGTTAGGTCAATAAAGTGAAGTACGGGATTAGAGAAACTAATGTATTTTCTCTTTTTTCCACAAAACCTGGCTTTGTGTTCTGAGTATATTTCAATTGCAGGTACAGGAAAATGCCGAAAAAGTTTTCACAAAAGGCAACGATGATGTACTGTCAAAAGAAGAAGAGGAATCTGCGTTAGAAATAGGCTGCCGAAAGTGAACTTGATATTGTGAACTTGTGAACTTGAGCATGTTGTGAACTTCTATAAACTTGTGAACTTCTGAACTTGGCTGCCGAAAGTGAACTTGATATTGTGAACTTGAGCATGTTGTGAACTTCTATAAATTTGTGAACTTCTATAAACTTGTGAACTTCTGAACTTGGCTGCCGAAAGTGAACTTGATATTGTGAACTTGTGAACTTGAGCATATTGTGAACTTGTGAACTTCTATAAAATTGTGAACTTAATACTTGAACTTGTGAACTTGAGCATGTTGTAAAATAAGACCTGCTTGGTAGGTTACAGGAGTTAATATTATGCATCAAGTTTCAGTATCTTTACACAAGTCACCCTTTATACATAATCAGCATAAAGCATACTACAAAATCATCCTCGATGCATTTGTTTTTAGAGATTGCAGCAAATAGTGGTAACTGAATGCATGTACAAATATTAACTGAACTCAGTGATTACAGTCCTTGATTAAAAGTCGATAAGGTGAACGCTAAATCCTGGTATTACCCTTCAGAAAAAGGTGAACGTTAAAAGTCAAGAAGAACATAATAAATGCAATATTCCAATGGTGACCAATGACAAAACAATTAGAACAACATAGCTAGCTACACTACTGAGTCATTACTACACAATAATCCACCATGAAATCATCTGAAGTACAATATAAACAAGAGCCTTTCCAAAAATTCTGATTCAAGCATAACATTTATCTTCCGGTATTAAGCGAATGGAACACACATGGAATGAGTTTGAAGAACTCATATAAGAATATACTTAGTTGAATGTACTTATTTCACAAATACAAGAAATGCATGCCTTCAGCGACATATCATCAATTCCTTTAGTTGTTAGTACAACATTTGCACCAGCTTTTAGAAGCTTCTGAATTCGCTCTTTTGTTATATCAGCTTCCCTGGTCAGTTTATAAGATGCCATTAGTGCCTATCTCACTATTAGCTTCCTAGAGATGCAAAGTAGTGCACATGTAAGATTCCAACAACCAGGACCAACAAGAAATGACTGAGCTGCAGAAATGTTATTTTTACCTCATATAGTTTGTTAGAACACTTTCAAGATAGCATATATATGGCTCAAAACATAAGGTAGAAAAAACAAAGCACAAAGAAGACTATAAGAGGAAAAAAAGAGTACAAGAATAATGAAAGTAAGGGGCTGCCTGCTACAAAATCAAACAAAAATTGATTAAATTAATTAGAATAATTTAGAACTTCAATGTTCACAACTGCTGGCACTTCTCATTCTAGAAGGGTCCATGTCACATACTAACAAAAGGCTAAAACATGTAACTTGGCAAACTTAGCACACATACACAGAATAAAACTAGATTACCAAATTAGCATATCCTATTCTGTGTAGCACACATACATAGAACAAACTGGCAAATTTGTCACATACTAGCAAATTTGTTCTGTGTAGCACACATACACAGAACAAACTTAGCACACATACACATCAATTTTATAGTATATTGCAACAGAAGTAAACAAGAATGATTATGACAACCGAATTGTATGTGCAACAATTATACTTAGGGTATGTACCAACAAGATTACCAAATTGTATGTGATCGTATCCTGTCCTATACCAAATTTTAGTATTTGGTCAAAACCGTACAATTTTGATAGCATATCATGCTGACACTTAGCCACACTTCGACAACCTTCCAAGATCAACTCAAACAAATCTTACAAAACATATTTCAGACAAATCTTACACAAGATTCAGAAAAAGGTTTACACTTCAAAGTGCATATTTCAGACAACAAAGAGGTAGACAAAACATTCCACAAAACATTTACAACAAAGTGCTTCTTTCAGACAATCTCAAAGTACATTTCAAAGTACAGTTCAGACAATCTCATTTGCAACAACAATTATCACAATAAGAGGTAGGGAGCTCAGTTATCTTCATCTGACGAGAAAGCTGCACGTGTGACAACCCATATAATAAAACCAATCACTACCACAAGTATTTGTGTAACGTTTCTCTTTGTAGTATTCAATTGAAGGAGTAGCTTGCAATTGTCACTCTTCAACTCCTTCATAGTATTCTCTGTGTAGGGTTTTTCAGGCCGCGAAAATCGCTTTTTCGCGTCGTGGAAACCCCGAAAGCCCCAATAGAAAGCATCCGAGCGAAGAAAACCATTTCAAAAATTTACGAGTGCTCGTTTACATGATTCAAAACCGATCTACAACCTAGATCTATTAGAGAAGAGAAAAACTACCTTCGATGTGTGCCTCGCAATTCCCGCTCGCTCCTCGGTTGGTGTCGGATCTCAAGGACGCAAAGTAGCAACCCTCTAGAAGTATCCACACAAGCAAGAGAGTGGAGAGGAGAGCCCAAAAGTGTGCTAGCACTTGCTTGGGGTCTCGGCCACAAGAGAGGAGAGGGAGAGCCAAAACCAAAAACTCATTGGGAGAAAAATTAATCACACACAAGAAAAACTCATTTTGTGTGTATAAGTGGCAGGCCACTTAATGGCCATTATTAGCCATTAAGTGGCCGACCACCACCTTCCATAACCCCCTTATTTGAATTCAAAATTCAAATGGAGAGGTTACTTAGCCTTGATGATGATGCCAAGTCATCACTTGGTCAAGTCAAGGTGATGTGGCTTGAGTCAAGTCAAACTTGCCTCTTATGGACTTTCCATATTTAGCCAAAGTCAAACTTTGACTTCATTATTCTCCCATGATTAGATTCATCCAACACTTGGATCAAACTCGAGTCCAACTCAAGTTGTCTAATTTGAGTCAAGTCAAACTTGCCTTTTATGGACTTTCCATATTTAGCCAAAGTCAAACTTTGACTTCATTATTCTCCCATGATTAGATTCATCCAACACTTGGATCAAACTCGAGTCCAACTCAAGTTGTCTAATTTGAGTCAAGTCAAACTTGCCTTTTATGGACTTTCCATATTTAGCCAAAGTCAAACTTTGACTTCATTATTCTCCCATGATTAGATTCATCCAACACTTTGATCAAACTCGAGTCCAACTCAAGTTGTCTAATTTGAGTCAAGTCAAACTTGCCTTTTATGGACTTTCCATATTTAGCCAAAATCAAACTTTGACTTCATTATTCTCCCATGATTAGATTCATCCAACACTTGGATCAAACTCGAGTCCAACTCAAGTTGTCTAATTTGAGTCAAGTCAAACTTGCCTTTTATGGACTTTTCATATTTAGCCAAAGTCAAACTTTGACTTCATTACTCTCGGTCCATCATATGGACTTATTCTCCATCTATTGTTCTATGTGTGTGACCCTATAAGTTCTTGTAACGTTGGCAATGCCCTTAAACCTATTTAAGGACATAAGCAATGAGAGGTATCTAGCAACACATCATTGCTACCCAAGTTACAAGAATGTCGAGATCCAACATCACCATTGTGACTAATAATTGTGACCATCACAATATGTGACAACGTCCTTCTATCCTCGATATCTAGATTGATCTTCTATGAAGCATAGACCGTGTCATCCTCCAATCAATCTATGTGTCTTGAACTCCAAGTAGACTCACTATAATCAAATAAACTCAATATCTCATATTGCCTTATTTGGGCATGGCCATGCACTTAGTGATCTCACTCTATCAAGACTATGATATCTCTCCCGTCATATAGGAGGGATAGATCTCATCTACATCACTCACATCCCTCCGCATAATTTGTTACATACCCAGTAATCGCCTTTATAGTCCACCCAGTTACGGGTGACGTTTGACGAAACCAAATTACATAACTCCTTATGTAGGGAACTATGGTGACTTCAGGTCTAAGGACTAATAGTCATACTAATAGTCACATGAGAAAGTATATGACACTCATATAACGATCCATGATACTTTCTCATGGCGGGCCATTCAGTATACATTCCCTAATGTATACCCATGTGTCAACTTGATATCTCATATCCATGACTTGTGAGATCAAGTCATCATGTTGACCTACATGCTAGTCTCTATGCATTAACATTGTCCTTGAATGTTAATACTTGACTAGGAATAATTAAAAGTAGTGTTCTCTATATCATCTCACTATCGATTCAACTAATCGATTGATATAGATAAGAACCTTCTACTCAAGGACGTTATTATACTAAGTTATTTGGCACCAATACACATAAGTACAATAACCATAAGAAATGCCTTTATATATAAGAAATATATATACAAGAATATGATACAATGAGTCCAAAAAGTAATCATCATATGATTGGCTCTAGGGCTCTCACTAACACTCTGCACTTCTAACATCAGCCTCTAACTTGTTTATTCTTCTTAGCAATCCTGGTATTACTTGTGTCGATCTACAACACATCTCCTCATCAACCCAAGCCCAGAAATCACACCCTCCACTCTGCAATTCCATATTATTCATAAAATTTGTTGTTCAAAGTTTTGCATGAAAGAAAAGACAAATTATGTTTATCCTATCCTACCTCATATAGCGGGCATATGGCAAATCTCCTACCTGGGTTGTCATTAGTCCATGAGGTGATGATTTTCGCCATTAGTCCATATCTACATTTCGGTAGATTGGTGGTGCAATAATTGGGCATTTTTAACCTACTATTTTTAACTTGCAAAGATAAAAATTACCCCATAAGCATGAGCAAACTAGTAGTTGAATGAGAATGCAATAATTAAGCCATGATAATGCGTGTGCAATAATTAAACCAAAATTGAATTCTGAGTAATAATACAAATATCATTTATTACCCATCATGACCAAGCAAATAGTATGATATAGATTAAAAATGATAAAGTTACAATTAAAGGAGTGCAGCAAATTCCATCAGAGCAACCAACTTGAAGATCACTCTATTAAGAAAATTTATCATTCTGAAATTGTGAGTTCTATTCAACTTTTGTTTGATTATGTTTTCTATACGACATCCTGTTTTGCTGTTTTACATGCTGACATCTGTTCATTAAGTTACCAGTGGAGAATTTATTTTCTTTTGTAAAAACCTGTTAAATAAAATGTTTTCAATTACTTTTATTTCAGAAGTTGTGCATAACTATAGTAGTTAGGCTATTATAATGTCTTCCTTTAGCTTGATTCTATTATAATCCTAATTCTTAATTGAGTGTTTTGTTTGCTTGGTTCAGATAAAGAGAGAAAAATCCATAATGAAGATTGTGAGGCACCCGAACATAGTAAAAGTACAAGAGGTATGCACCCAATGGCTTCTTTTCAAATTTGTGTTCAACACTTACTATACATTTCTTTCTTATTATATTTACAAAGAACTTTAGAGCAACTTCTTCAATGGGATTATCAGGTTCTAGCCAGCTCAACAAAGATATACATCATCCTAGAACTTGCCACTGGCGGTGAATTATTTGATATGATTGTAAGACATCTAACTTGTTCCTATCAGACGTGCATATCAGCAACTAAAAATGAGTCATGAAAACACAGATATGGATGTTCAATCGATTGAGGCAATTTAACAAACACAAAGCCAGCGAGAGTTCCGGATCGATGAATGAACAGAGGAGATAATCTCGAGGTGGTTTTGATGGGAAGATTGTTTTTCCACTTACGTAAGTGTTGAGCTCGCGTTGCTGGCGCTCCAGGAGACGACGAAGGCAAACAATCTTCCAGACGACGAAGCTCCGGGAGAAGTCGCGTTGCTGGCGCTCCAGGAGACGACAGAGTTCGTTGCCATGAGCAAAGCCGTCGGGTGTGGAAGAGAGGAAGTAGCGGATGGACAAGGCCTCGCAGCAAGTCGCGTGAGCTAGGGCGTCGGGGCTGTTTCTCCAAGGCGGACGTGACTCCGACCAAACCGCGCCCTCGCAGCAAGTTGCGTGAGTGAGGTGGATTTCGGGAGTCGCACGTCGGAGGGAGGGAGGGAGGAAGAAGAAGCTCGAGTTTAGGGTTGGCCGGAGGAGGGAGGGAGGACGATGAGGGCGCTCGGGATTTAGGGTTGGGGAAGAGCGCGCTTGGCGTCGGGGCAAAATTTTGAGGAGATAATTAAAGAGCACACGTACGCTGCGTGAAATTGTGCGGCGTCCACGCGGCGTGAACGACTCAGCGTGCCACGTCGTTCACGCTCCGTTCACACCGCGCAATTCACGTAGCGTATCATTACTGTTTAAATCGTCACTGCAAACGCTTTCCGATTTATCCGAGCGGTCAGTAGAAAATTTCCGTGAAACCGAGCCGATTGTCCGATGTTGAAAAAACCTCGTTAATTATTTTTTTAATATTACAAATAAACGAATAGAATTATGTGTATAACATCAACCAGCTTTACACTGGAATCATGCTGTATGATCTCTCCTTACAGCTCTCATAACTCATAAGAACAATTTCGTTCTTAATTTTACAAATCGACAAGTTGATTTTTTGCTACTGGAATTTTAATTCCTTTTTTTTTTTAAATTTCCCCCAATATTTCTGACTTTATGTCCTTTGCATGGCGGGGATTCTCGCCGGCGTGCCGAGCTCCGGCCGCTGCTTCGTCCCCGTGCCGGTTTTTGGAAGCGCGATCCGCGTCTTAAGAGGCGACACCATCCGGCTAACGAACTTGGAAGGAGAGAAGGAGCGCCGCCGGGTCTTGAGAACCACCACCTTCTCCGGCGACGCCTTGAGCACCCGCACCACGGCGACGCTCGGCTTCCTGGTCGCCAGCTGAGACCCCAGCGACGCCGTCGGCGACTTGATCAGGAACTTGTGTGGCGGCGGAGTCTGCGGCGGACGCGACCGGCCGATGATAGGCGATTTGGTCTTGTAGAACCTTTGCCCGCGGCAAGCCGACGCGGGCGGCGGCGAGGAAGAGTTGAACAGTATGTTCGGGAATAGCACCGTCTTCTTGGCCCACGGCCGGTTTCGCGGCGACACGCGGTGGGCCGCCACCGAAAGCTTGCCGGGCTTCACACCCGCCTCCGCCTCCTCTCCTCTTCTCGCGGCGGCGGCGAGGGGCGAAGTGGACTTGAACCGGATGCGAGATCGCGCCCTAGCCGGTGATGACTCGGAACGGATCACCCGGAATCGCCCTGGTTGCTTCTCCTTCGACCGCCGCGAACAGAGCGCGACGTTCTCGCTCGTGATCGCCGCCGGCTTGTTGGCGGTTCTTCTCCGAATCGCCACGGGGGTTTTGGGATCGGCGGCGGCGGCGTCAGAGAGGGACACATTAGCGGTGGTTTTAGCAGACGATTCCTTCGCGACACGGCTTGCCTGGAGAATCTCCGCCACGGTCTCGTTCAGCAGCATCGCCGGCAGCGACATCCGCCGCCACTCCCCTGTTTTAAAACAGAGCCCTTTAGGAACGACGGCCCGAAACAACCAAAATCGATCCTTTTTATCCGGGAGATCTAATACCGTTCGTGCCGCCTGGGAACTTGCCGGCGGGAGATCGCCGGGACGCGGGATTACTCCACGTCCTCAGGGATTCCTGCTTGCACCGGACGCTGGTGCGGAGGTAGCCCCGGGTGCTGCGTGGGCTCAGGGTGACGCCGGCGACCACCTTGGCGCCGCCCATCACCGTGTACTGGAGCTCCTGCAGTCGAGCCACGCACCTGTCCACCTTGTTTAGGGTTTGGCGGTTCTCGCTCGTGATCGCCGCCGGCTTGTTGGCGGTTCTTCTCCGAATCGCCACGGGGGTTTTGGGATCGGCGGCGGCGGCGTCAGAGAGGGACACATTAGCGGTGGTTTTAGCAGACGATTCCTTCGCGACACGGCTTGCCTGGAGAATCTCCGCCACGGTCTCGTTCAGCAGCATCGCCGGCAGCGACATCCGCCGCCACTCCCCTGTTTTAAAACAGAGCCCTTTAGGAACGACGGCCCGAAACAACCAAAATCGATCCTTTTTATCCGGGAGATCTAATACCGTTCGTGCCGCCTGGGAACTTGCCGGCGGGAGATCGCCGGGACGCGGGATTACTCCACGTCCTCAGGGATTCCTGCTTGCACCGGACGCTGGTGCGGAGGTAGCCCCGGGTGCTGCGTGGGCTCAGGGTGACGCCGGCGACCACCTTGGCGCCGCCCATCACCGTGTACTGGAGCTCCTGCAGTCGAGCCACGCACCTGTCCACCTTGTTTAGGGTTTGGCGGACGAGATCGGAATCGAGGGCGGCGCCGGAGGTCGCGGCCACGAAGCCTCGGTGCTTGATCGGAGTCTTGGCCACCATCGTGGTGGGAGACGGGGGATTGCAAGCTCGATCTGAGGTAGCAGAGGAGAAGCGATCTAAAGAGGACGATGAAGCGGAGGGAGAGTTTGAAGTGGAAGGCGTGTAACGGTCGTCTGGATCTTCTAGTGGACTGCAACGGCTACTTGCTGTGGCTTTTTTATTAGGTTTGGAAACGCTCGCTGTTGACTTGAAGTAGCTGACGTGTGCATTGATGATTGGTGGGGTTCGTTCTTATCCAACAAGATCCAGAAAACAAAATCTATTTGGTAGATTTATTTGTTCCACTTTACCCCTCAAAGTTTCTAGAACTATATTTCACCATTTATAAAATAAGAAAAGATATTAAGCATTACTACATTCAAATTGAGTTAATCGAGGATCATGAGGGTAGTGTTGAACTAATGATTAATATATGAGTATTATCATAAAAAAAAATTAAGGGTCAAAATTTGATAAAGTCAGTATGCCCTTCTCCTCACGCACTAGCCACAGTATCTGGGCTAGTAACCTCCATGATTTATCTCCTCCGTGTTGACCCTGGGACGAGTTGGCGCGGGCGCTAGGAGCGAGCGAATCTTCTTTTGCCATCATGAGAGGAGTACAAAAAGAGCAAAATACTTCATGATTTATAATTTGTCGGGATCAGTAATATTGAGACGCTTGAAATGAGCGATTCTTTTGCTCCAATGGTGGTAGTGGAAGAAGATTTGTTGGAGGAAAATAAGATAGAGCGGGTTCAATATCAATTGACATCAAATAGAATAATGATTCTCCTATGGGCTGACGTGAAGAGGAGAATTAAAGAGAAAAATAAGAAAAGAAATAATTAAAAATAATAATCTTTGCTATGAATAGCAGATTAATTACATGTTTATATAAATTTCAGATTCTTCTAAGACTAAGAAACAAATATCTCTCGATGGACAGTAAAAAATAAAACATGACCAAAAGACTCATAGATATCAAAAATATTATAATGATCTAATCAAAAATAATAATAATAAAATCTTTTGGCTAAGGATCTAAAGGATGAAATTTAAATTCGAAAGATTAATTACATGTTTATATATACTCCATATTCGAAAGATTAATTACATGTTTATATATACTCTATACTCTAATATTAAGAAAGAAAAAAAAATCTCTCGACACATTGAAAAATAAAACATGACTAAGGGGGCATTTGGTTCAAATTTATTAATCGGAATGGTAATGAGATTCATTGAGGGGTCAATGGGAATGAGAATCATGATTCCATTGGTAGTGTTTGGTTCAAATCTTGGAATGAAAATTATTGTCATTGATGATGTTTGTTCAGTTTAACTTTAGTAATAGTAATCGATAAAAATTTCAAAGTTACCTAAAATAATAGAATTATTACAAAATAGAGAAAGTGAAATAAAATGAGTTGAGAGATAAATTAGAAAAATATAGAGAGAAATTATGAGAAGTAAGGTAAAAAAAGAAATTAGAAGAAAAAAATAGGAGAAAATACAATAATAGAGAAAATAAAGATAAAAAGTAGAGAGAAAAAATAAGATAAAATAGATGTGATAAAAAATAGAGAGAGAAATCATTAAAAAAAATATATAGAGATAAAAATGAGATGAGAGAGATAGAAAAAATGATATAGAAAATATAGAGAGAGAAAGTGAAAGAAGATATAGAGAAAAGTAAAAAATAAATATAGATAAATTATGATAAGAGAGGTAGAGAGAGAAAGTAATATTAAATATATATAGAGAGAAAATGAGATGAGAGAGGTAGAGACAGAGTGATATAGAAAATGTAAAGAGAGAAAGTAATATAGAAAATATAGAGAAAAAGTAAAAAATAAAGATAGATAAATTATAATAAGAGAGGTAGAGAGAGAAAGTGATATTGAAAATATATAGAGAGAAAGCGAGATGAGCGGGTAGAGAGAGAAAGTGATATAGAAAATGTAGAGAGAGAAGGTGATATATGAAATATACAAAAAAAAAGAAAAATAATGATAAATAAATTATGATAAGAGAGGTAGAGAAAGAAAGTGATTATCAAAATATACAGAGAGAGAATGAGATGAGAAAGGTAGAGAGAGAAAGCGATATAGAAAATATAGAGAGAGAAAGTGATATAGAAAATATAGAGAAAAAGTGATATAGAAAATATTAAAAAAAAGTGAAAAATTAAGATAGATAAATTATAATAAGAGAGGTAGAGAGAGAAAGTAATATTGAAAATATATAAAGAGAAAATGAGATCAGAAAGGGAGAGAGAGAAAATAATCGAAAATATAGAGAGAGAAAAGAATAAATATGTATAGAGAAATTTTAAAATGTAGAGAGAGAAAGTAAAATGAGATAATATAAAAAGAAATAGTAAAATAAAAAATATAAAATAAAAAAAGGAGTGTTTTGGATATATGAAAAGGAAGGAATGATTGAGAAATTTGATTGATGAGGGGGAGTAGGGAATGAAAATGAGGGAATGATTCCCTTATTTTCATTCCCATTGACACTTACCAAACAGTGTTAATGGGAATGATTACCATCCATTCTCATTCCCTAGTCCCTATTACCCTAAACCAAATGCCCCCTAAGACTCATAGATATCAAAAATATCACAATTATCTTAAATATCGTAAAAATAAAAATTATTAAAAATAATAATAAAATCTTTCGGCCCGAATAAGGGTGAAAAATAAAACATGACTAAGACTCATAAATATTAAAAATATCACAATTATCTTAAATAAAGTAAAAACAAAAATTATTAAAAATAATAATAAAATCTTTCAGCTTGAATAAGGGTCTAAACGATCAAATTTAGATTCGGATAATTATAGATTTCTCAATAATAAATATAAAATTTTAAAATACACACGTATAATCATGATAAAATCTGATTTCAAGTTTTAAATCAAAAAGTTCAAGACATCATGTTAAATTCATCCTGCATCACGAACTCTTACTATCAATAGAAGTTTTATCGTTCGATTACCTTGTTGTACACATCTAGTTCATAAGTTCTAAGGGATTCAATGGATCAAATATTTTCAACAACAAAGGCCACTGAAACACACAAACAATACCTTGAAATACTTTCACCAAAAGGCAAAACAAAACCTCAATGGTTAGTTTTTCAATTCAATTATTTAGAGCAAGCAACATAGTTCTCGGCTCGAATAATAGTTCATCAAAACATAGATGTATTATTCGCGAACCGATCAAATCTGGTCCAAGATCACCTCGCCACCGGAGACCTTGAATTCGGAAGGAACTTTCTCTATGTTAAGCACCTTTATTTTCCCATCAACAACATAAGCCGACCACCTGAAGAACATGAACACAAGAATATAGGTTAGGACACTACTTAACAAATTAGTATAGACTATCAAGATGCTTGATCAACATCATAATCAGAAAGTCTTAATGGGCATTGCCAATCTAACTGTTAGTTTCACAACTATAGTCATTGTCTCAACTTAATTGTTCTTTTAATATCATAATATGATAATGTACGCAACTAAAAGTCAGAGAAATATTTAGAGAAGAAAAGATATGGAAGAATATGATTAGAGAAATATTTACTATGTACGAGAACAAACAGGAGAACATGATTTAACATGAAGTTGGTTTTACCTTTGAGACCTATGCCCAAGCAAAGCGGCAGAGAGGTCTAAATCCAACTCCAAGCTTTTGTGAAAGCTCCCATCGAAGTCGCCGTAAAACTCGATCTGATAACAAAGTAGAAGGCATGATGATAAGGTGAAATGGCCATGATCACATTCTCAGGAAAAACAATTTAAGAAGAATTCATATCTGAGAAACAAATGACTATATAGCAATTCTAACTAATACACATGAATATGATACTGAGAAATTCCTTGAAGTATCTTGTTAATAAAAATTAACAATATTTTTAGCATCCCTTCATTTTAAATAAGCAATAGGGCATGAAGATATCATCCCATATGTGAGGTATCTAATTGATAAATGTTTCATTTACAGGAATGACTATAAAAACTTGGCATTTCTTGTATTTCATACTGACAAGAATTACAGGCATAGCAAGTCAAACAGGAAACTCACCGCTTCCTTTGCCTGAAGTTTTTCGGCCCATCCATTCATAACATATGGATCATTGACAGCAACACAGATCACAGAATCAATGCCTTTAGACTTGAACTTTTCGATGTTGTTCCTGTAGCTAGGAACATGTTGTGCTGAACAAACACCGGTGTAAGCACCCTGAAGGTTAATGTAGTGCATAATTAGCAACGCAAGTGATCAAAAGACTAGTGGAGAGTTCCACTTGCACAAAATGTTCTAAAATTGCAGAAATTTTGAAGATTTTGTCTGCATTTTTCTGTTTTATTTGTCATACTGTTTTCAATTTTTCATGAGCTATCTGTTTGTTCTTATGCTTTCGTACATTTTTGCATTCCATTTGTATGCCTCTCTTCCTTGATTAGTGGTTTTGAGCAGAAAAATATAGCAGATAGAAATGAAGAACTGGAATCACTGATTAAACTAGAAACGCAATACTGCAACTTACCGGCAATCCAAAGATGACAACTTTCTTTCCCTGAAATTTACAACAATTGTAAATTCGAGAACATCAAGATCAAAAAATGATGAAAGTTGAATTGTTCTGATAAAAGAAATTGCAAGGAAAAGAGAAGAAATGAGGACCTGAAAGATGTCTTTCAGAGGCGTGGTCGAGAATTTGGAGGCGACGCCTTCGTCCCAGGAGCGAGCCTTCTGAAGCGCCACATTAGGTGCGGCGGATACGATATCCGAACCCACGGACAGGGACGCGAACGCCCTGCATAGAGACGCCGTCGCCGTCGTCGTCATCGCCGACGAGAAACCCGCGGCGCGCTTCGCTCTCAACAGCACCGACGCCATCTTCGCCCGATCGAGCTCCCCAGCCGACGGCTAGGGTTTTTAAGTCTCCTGTTTGCAGGAGTTTTACAAATAAACCCCTTGAATTTTATAAATTACGTCGACTTTTCTGAAATATCTAAGAAGCTGCCCGTGGGCTGCTGCTCTGTTCGAACTCTTTTCAAGTCCCTCTCTGTCGTAGATGCTTTTGTCGCCGGCGATGGTTTGTCCACCGTAGGGCGATGCTGCCGATTCGCACCACAGCCATTTCCTCAAAGTAATACTCCAGGACCTTCTTCCCCTCCCCTACCTGAGCGATTCTGCTTGCACCGCGCTTCCTTCTATCTAGGGTTAGAGATAGGGCTGAGGTTTTGATGACGGAAGATGCTATTTTTATCTATTCTTCCCGCTTCTTGGAATCATTTGATTGATTTCCCTTGCCATATACTACAATCTTTTATACGTTTCTACTTTGGACCAATAAACAAAATCATTCATTGATGCAGTTGTTCCATTATTTGACTGGCTCAGTATGCTTGATTTTTTTATTTGTTGTTGTTGTTATGTCTTTTATATGCTATTTGGTTAATGCTGGTTATGGATCGCTGAAAATTTTTTGTATTTTGCTCGAGTGACGGATCACTTGTTTTATAGATTATTATGTGGTGCCAGAGCATGGCTAGTACCTGGGAAATGGGGCTCAGGGTCATCAACCCTGGAGTTGAAATACATCAGTTTTGATGTGCCTTGTATGAACTTGTTCTCCAGGACTGTTACTGCCATGGCGACCCGTGGGAATAATAAGAAGCTGACGACACTCACCAGTTCCATGACACAATCTGAGAAAACCATTGTAGAGGTGCATTATTTGTATATGAATGTTCTATACTTGGTTACAGTTGCAGGCAAGTTTGTACTTCTAAATGCATGCTTGGGTATGACTCATTGTTGTGTTTGTAGGAGGACGCTAATGAAACTGACGTCAAACCTGGAATGCCATGGAACAGTCCTAGTAACCTTAGTGCTATGACAATTATTAAACTCAGAACACTTGCTAAGTATGTTTTGCATATCTCATTTGAAACATATTCTAAACTCACTATGGTGATTGCTTTCTCATGTGTTTTGGGCTTCTTCTAAAGGAGCGCTGGTATTCCATCAAGAGGTAGCAAGAAGGATCTAGTGTCAGCTCTAATGGCCCTCTCATCCAGTGGGGAGAATGGTGTGGATTTGCATTTTGGTGTATCTTGACTTTTACCTAATAAATACATAACTCAATGGTAATTCCTCTTAGAGGTAATTTTGCAGCTAGTACAGCATCAGATAAAGTTCTGATTGGTAATGAGGAGCTGCATCCTATGACATCTAAAAGAAAACAAAAGGTTTCATCAACTGAAGATAATGCTGATAATTTGACAATGGTTCCTGAAGTAAACAAGAGAAGTAGGGGAGAACAACAATCAATTGGTGGTACGAATTTGTACTGGCGAATAGTCTTTAAACAAGCTGTCTGACTCTGTTTTAAAGTTGACCACTGCCATTACATGTTCATTTTAGGTATGCCAAATGATAAAGAAATTTTGCTTCAAACAAGCATTGAAATGAATGCAAGTGAACCTTGGGCAAAACTTGCTCACAAGAAGCCACAGGCTGGGTGGATCCCTTATAATCCCAAAACTATGAGGCCTCTACATCCTACCAATGATATTAAATATGTGAAGATGATTTCATGGAATGTTAATGGCTTGAGAGCACTACTCAAGACAGATGGCTGTTCTGTACTTCAGTTGGCAGAAAAAGAAGATTTTGATGTTCTATGCTTGCAAGAGACTAAAATGAAGGCAAGGACGTTCATATTTACTTTAAATTGATTAATGCACATTAATTATTCCCATAAAATTGTGAAAAAATAAACAATGATTGTCTGTTACTGACACCAATATTGGCTCACTAAATTGGTATCTTCGTACCTTTCTTGGTATCATTAGTGGACTTCCTACATCTTTTACTGAATCAGTTTAGTTTGGACCTTCTGAATAGGAGAATGATGTGGAGAAAATCAAGGATTGTCTAGTTGAAGGCTATAACAACAGCTTCTGGACTTGTAGTGTTTCAAAACTTGGCTATTCTGGAACTGCGATTATTTCACGGGTATGTACATTCTGATGTTAGCATATATTTCATGAGGATGCCTATTCTTCTTCTACTAGCATCTTTAATCATGTTTCTTGGTTTCTAGAGTAATTGTGTTTTTAAACCATAAACTGATAAAATCTTATAACCTATGCCTATATAGGCTTTAAACTCTTATATTTTATAATTCAAATGATAAGAACTTGTCTTTGTGGGAATCATGAGAGCCATCACTTATTGATTCATCCCTGGTTTTATGTTCAATATAATAAAAGAAAAAAAGACAAGATCTTGGCAAAGTCCAGATCCTAAGTAGTCTAGATCCTGAAGGTGTGTTCATCACGTCCGCTACTTGACTTCAACACTGAACTTCATGACAAGGCTTATTAACCTATTCTAGATTCCTAGGGGTAAAAATTTATGACTCTAAAACTAAATCCTTGAACCAATGTTTCATGTTTGGGAAGTTGGAACGTGTGGTCTAAGGATTCAAGTATTCGACCCAACCTTGAATAAATCCAGGTTGGTTGTTTTTATTTCTAAAGTAGCAGCTTGTCCCAACCTTAAAGCAAAAAACATAAGATCTCTGAATAACTTAATTGTCTAAGCCTGACAAACGATTTTAGGGGTTAAGTCATCAAGTAAACAAAATTAAAGAAGTACATTGATTATGTAAACGCTCTTTCTATTAGGAGTTAATTTAGAGACTTAAGAATTCACATCATATTTTTTTTATCTTTCATCTTACAGTAGTCCAATGGTGTGCATGTTCAAAAGAATTTAGCTAAATGTTCTTTCCCAGCTCTGTCCTTATTTGTACCGTAGACTGAGGAATTGAGGATGGCCTGATGTGAAGGAACTGCATCTTATTGATTTCTTGTTCTAGTTTCAATTTAATGTTAGACTGGTTTGAAGTTACAGTGTTCCAGACAAGTTTTCTTCAGATAGTTGAGGCCCATTCTAAAGATTGGCAATGATGTTGACTGGTAGATTTAGTTATTGACCCTCATATGCTAGGCTCATAGTTTCTGGTTTTATCAATATATCTCAGGTCCTAATTTATACGGTTCACATTTTCTTTTGGTACTGTTCATAGAAATACCATACAGAGGGGCTTGAATTATCTCTTTAAATAGTTTTTAGCTTTGCCTTCTTGAGCTAACTTGTTTGTGAAAAGACTCTAATTATCTTTCTAGTAATTGTTTTAAGATTCTTGAGATTGGCTAAACTACATATATATCAGAATTCTTATCTGCCTAACTCTATCCTCATTACTGCAAAACAGATCAAGCCAATCTCGGTGAAGTATGGACTTGGTATACTAGATCATGATGGTGAAGGGCGTCTAGTAACAGTGGAGTTTGATACATTTTATTTGATCTGTGCATATGTGCCCAATTCTGGTGATGGCCTGAAGAGGCTTGTAGGCACTAGTCCGTTTAACTTTATTAATCTTTTTTGATTCTCCTGTTGTTTGCTCGTGACATGATGAAATCTGATTTTAAGTTTTTTTTTTTTTGGTTTCATTAGAACTATCGGATTAAGGAATGGGATCCTTCTCTTAGCAAACACATAAAAGTAAGTTACTACTAACATAGGGTTTCTTCCTTTTGTAAGAGATTTTTGTAGTTTTTTTTTAAATCTAAGCTGGCAGTTTATTACATACTTCAGTTGTGTTTCTACTGGCATGTAGTTAAGATGCATTTTTTTATTATAATATCAGAGAAACATTGTCATTGATAAGCGTGAAAGGGGGAAAATATAATTATTGCAACCACTATGTTCTAGTTTATTCATTTTACAGAAACAGCAGCTAAGCACTCTAGCTTAATATTTGCTCTTGTAGATAGATTTTGATATGCTAAATCTAGTTGAGGAATTCAATCTCATTGTAATGAGAGTGCCAAACATTAAGTATTTCAGCTGTCATGGGTTTGTAAACCATTAACATGAGATTTGATCACGTCTACAAATAAAGGCGAGTTCGACCTATAAAATATATTATTGCGTGGTTCCTTTAATCCAATACAAAGTATGTGTCTTATGGCTAATACTATAGCACTTTTCTCTAACGATAAACTTTATTAGAAGTTCGTGAGACAACTAGCAGATTGATCTGCTAGCCCACATATGTAAATGAATTAGTTGGCTGGTATGATTGCTTTTCTCAACTCTAGTTGAATATTTATCCGCATGATCTTTAATGTCAATGTTTCACCTGGATTGTTAATTAATCTGTGCAATTTTTTGGTTAAATTGAGTTCTTTAATATTTATCTGGAATTTTGAATAGTAAAATATATTATTGTTTTGGAGTTTTCACAAGTATATGTGCAATGAAATAGTTTTTGCCAGCTCAAATCTTGTATGACTGAGATACAAGACATTAACTGCTGATAATTCTACGACTTTTAAGAATGAAATGAGATATTTATGTGATTCGTCAAGCAATGATGGATTTACAGGCATCTTTTGCCATGATTAAATTCGCAGTTATCTGCACTGACGGTTCAATAGTAAAGAAACTGGAAGAAAATTTGGTAAATGAACACTCTTACCTTTCTCAATTATGTCATGAAGCACTACTGTATAATGGTTTAAGATCTTATGAAGCTTATTATCACATCTAAGATGCTAGTTACTAGAGTATCAAGAATCAAAGAGTACTATGGTCACATATTGGCTTCATAAATGTAATTGTTACCAATAATTCTTTCCTATTCCTTCAAAAATTCTGTTTGTATTCTTATTTTCCGGTTAATCATTCTGGCATCGCTTTTAGTTTCTATGGCCAATTGTATGGATACTTTTATTATTTGCTAAATTAGTACTTATCATTTTGTTTTCGCAGGAACTTGAACAATCAAAACCTGTGATTTTGACTGGCGACCTCAATTGTGCACATCAAGAGATCGACATCTATGATCCTGCTGTAAGAGACTCCTATATTAAAAAGCTTTATTTCTATATATTTTGGTCTATAGGAATCCTACTACAAGATTATAATGTTATGGTTTAGTTAGAATTAGTTTCACTTCTATCAAACCATGCTCATCTTTCGTTGTTCTACGCGGCTAAGAATGCTCTTCAAATTTTGGAAATATAATTAGGTTGATGGCACTAAGGTCGCTGTTGTAGATAGCGAATACAGTGAACTAACACAACTCAACAATGATGATGATTAAAAATAATGAAATATTCAATGACCAGAATTACACATGATCTAGCCTAATGTACAGTTACCTAATATTTTAAACTGTTAATTACAATCATTAAGAATAATTAAGCAATTCGTTGGATAGATTTTAACAATAGTATTGTATTCAAAAGATTAGAATATGCATAGGAATACTAATTAGTTCTCTACTATTGATAGAATTACAGCCATAAGGTTCTCAAATCTGCAAATAAAAACAAATAATTCAATTGCATAGTTAGAAAATGCTCTCTTGTGACGTCTGAACCTGCAATTGAGGAATTTTTTCTTTCAAAAATATTTCTGATGGTCTGTATTGGAGCTGAATTGAGGTATATTCATATGTTAATGACAGGGTAATCGCAGAAGTGCTGGTTTCACCGCGGAGGAACGAGAGTCATTTGAAATTAACTTTTTATCTAGGGGATTTGTCGATACCTTTAGAAAGCAGCATCCAAATGCAGTCGGCTACACTTATTGGGGCTATAGACACGGCGGCCGAAAGACTAACAAAGGTATGGCAACTTAGGGTGCGTTTGGTTTGTATTTTTCAGTCTGTTTTTCATTTTCATTTTTTTTAGAAAATACGGTTTTCTGAAAACATGTTTGGTTTACATTTTCCAGCTTTGTTTTCCAGAAAAAAACATAACGTTTTTGGAAATAAGAATGAAATAAATCATTTTCCAGAAAACGAGAAAATGATTTTTGGAAAATAAAAATAAAAAATGGAACAAACCAAACGCCCCCTTATTTTTTTCGCAATAGTTTAACCATCTATCGTTTTCATTTTTTGGTCAAAATTCAAGCATCCGAGCATATAGTCGTCATCTAATTAGGAGCTTCTGGTGTTATTAGTGTATGACACACTTTCTTTGTGATTTTATGATCCATTTGAATGTGAATTGCAAGCCGGAGACGAGATGTTCATTCTCGTTCCTCTTACTTTCGATAGACTGTGAGCTCCTAGATCTGTACATTCTCGTTCCTTTTGCTTAAGTTTATGCATAGTTTCAGAGAAAATTGGCAAAGAACTTCAACAATAGAATTCCAAACCTATCCATCCATCTAAAGAATCGCCGAGTATGAACTCAAATTGAGATCTTTCGAAACATTTGTTCATTTGATTAAGTGCATTTGCCATATGGTATCTAATATCGCGGAAGCTACTTTCTCGCGTCGTTTTTCGCTGTTCCCTTGAGTTTTTCACTTCATGTTTTGCCTGCTATGAATACCAGGGTGGCGGCTCGACTATTTCCTCGTCTCCGAAAGCTTATCTGACATGGCTTACGATTCATACATATGCCCGGATGTTCCGGGGAGTGACCATTGCCCTATAGGCTTGATATTGAAGCTCTAGGAGAAATTGTCCCTGCTTTCACTTCACTGCCTCTACGTTTGGAAACTACGGTTCGACGACATCTACTCATGTCTGCGACGACGCGCCCGCCTTTTGAAGCAAGTCACGACTGATTGTCAATTTTGTGTACAAGGTAGAAGATTATGAAAAACTTTGCTACAAGTTTAGTTTAAAAGGTTTCCCTCCATGTAGCTTATCGATAGTTTCTATGTTGTTATGGATCAAATATTTCGCGGATTAAACTTCCCTTGGCTATTGTGGCTCTATTGTGGGGAGCAGATCCTCTGGTTTTACAGACCAGAGGATGGTCCACTCAATTGCGGCCGGATCGCGATCGTGATCCGACCGTAATTTGTTGCAATCTTTTCTAGGATTCATCGTGCACCCCAGGTTATAATTTAGGTTCGAACGAATGGCCGGAGACCACCCGACGGCCTAAACCCTAAATTCTAAACCATAAACTCTAAATCTCAAATCCTAAATCTTTCATCGTGACCTTCGGGTCGCCTTTGGCCGCCCGCCCGAACCCAAACTATAACCTGGGAGGCACGGTGAACCTTAGAAGGGATTGCAACAAATTATGGCCGGATCGCGATCGCGATCCGACCGCAATTGGAAGTGGACCATCCCCTGGTCTGCAAAAATGCGGACCAGAGGATCTGAGCTGTATTGTCTATGCTTTGATAGAAGTTTTGTCTGTCCTTTTTCATGCGTTAGTGACTGTCCGAGTAGTTTGTCGTGTTGACTCTCGGACGGATTAGTGGGGTGTTGAAGATAGTGAATCGTCTTTTGCCGTCTTGGATGGGAAAGAAGTGAAATATCTTTAGTATTTAAAAGCTTAATGATATTTTTGATTGGCAAATTTGGGAAAAAAAGCTTCCATTTAGGGCATCATTTATTGAGGCCACCGTCGGGCCAGCCCATACCATTTAAAGCAAATTGGGAGCCAATCTCGGGGAGTGGGAAAAAGCGTTCAACGCATCGCCCCTTATCACGCCATTTGTGCCACGGTCGAGATCGAAACTGCCCTGCAGGGCAAGTGGCGACCTGCTCGCTTCAGCACCACCGCGCTCTCTCCCCCACGTCCCCAGTTGGTGAGGCACACCCACCACGCCAGGTCCCAGACGACGCATCCACCGAAAACCCTCGCTAATCCCTCCTCCCTCCTCTTTCCCCCTCGATCGCAGGATGGACGATCCGCGGGACGGCGAGATCGTGCTGGTGGCGGAGCGCGAGGCGGAGATGGGGCCGGAATCGCTCCGCCGCAGCGACGATCCGATCGAGAAGAGGGTCGGCTTCTTCCTCGGCCCCAACCCCGGCGAAAAGGTCAGCGCTCCACCATTCGCGCCTTCCGTGTGTAAAAATGTCTCCTTGAATCACCTCCGCGAGTCGAAGGTGCTGTTCAGGGGCTGGGGCAGCCCCTTGCGCAAGTGGGGCGACTGGGTCGACAAGCTCCGCCCTCGGTACGGCGATCTGTGGGAGAAAGCCGGCATCTTGAATGCCGTTGTGGTCTCTACTTACAAGATCAAGCGGGACTACGCGGCGATTTTGGGGGTGGCCGCGTATTGGTGCGGGGAGACCAGTACATTCGTGTTTCCCTGGGGGGAGGCCACTGTTACCTTGGAAGACATGATGGTTCTCGGCGGGCTCCCCGTGCTCGGAGAGCCCGTCAGGGGATCCTTGACCGGGGAGCTCGCGGAGATTGAGCAGAGGATGATAAGGGAGCACCGGACGTTCAATCGAAGCACCAGCAAGAAAGCCGATCAAAGCGCCTGGATGAGGCATTTCATCGAAGGGGATGGCGGCGAGCTGGAGCACGTCGCGTTCTTGGCGCTGTGGCTGTCCCGGTTCGTGTTTCCCGGTCCTCCGATCAAAACCGTGAAGCAGCACATGCTTCCCATTGCTGTTCGGTTGGCGCGGGGAATAAGGATTGCCCTAGGCCCTTCTGTTCTAGCTAGCTTCTACCGGGACTTGAGGCTTGCCAATGAGTACCTTGTCTTTCAAACCAGCCAAAAGGCTGACCCTTTGGTTTTGTGGGCGCCTTTCGATTACCTCCAGGTCTGGTTGTGGGAGCATTTCCTGGCTTTGAGGCCAGATAAGCAGAACCTGATCGATAACGGCGAGCCTAGGATAGCAAGGTGGCATGATGTGGGCAGGAAGTCAGATTTCTCTCTTGTTGTTCAAGTTTTGGAGTCATCGAATTTTCTCTGGCGCCCGTATACCGTTAGCTTGGAGAATTGGTCCAAGCCATCTTTCTACAGGGATGATGGTGTGTGGGTTCGAGGCGAAGAAGCAAAGAACGAAGAGGTTCGAACATTTGCGCAGTGTTTAAAGGTTGCCGAGCTTGTTGGGGTGGACTGTGTCGAGCAGTATCTGCCTCATCGTGTGGCGATGCAGTTTGGATTGGATCAGGACTTACCTTGCCACTTTCCTCGTCGTAATTCGACATGGGAAATTGCTTGGGGAACTTATGACATCGCTTCTAGAAATGTCGCCTTTTATATCCCTGCTCAATTTTGCAAGTCTAACATCACACTGCAGTACTCAATTTGGTGGAAACAATGCATTCCTTCAGGAAGTAAGTTAGTCGAAACCGACATTCAACCGCCACCATCCATGGAGGATATGAAGGATAGTCAAATAGTAGTTGTTCCAGAAAAGAAGATGAAGAAACTCCAAACTTTTCCGAGTACAAAGAAGAGAAAATTGCAAGAGTTCTACGATGCCATGCTTTCTGATTGTCTTGCTTATGGGAATAATTCGGTTTCTGGTGAGAATGATAGTGTAGAATCAGAGAACCTTCCATCGAGTGCTACTGAATCAGAAAACTTTCATTTGTCTATGACAAAAGAAAAGGAGCATGTGTGCCTCAACCCTTCTAGTGATTGTGTTGACAAACTTAGACAAAATTCTGAGATTTCTCAATCTGTAAAATCTGGAACATCTGAAGCTACTGTAGTTGATGCATCGATCATTGAGGACAAGCCAATGATGGGAGATTTTATTCAAAGAAATGGTTTTGGGTCAGTTTACGAATACGCAGTCCCATTGCAACCTGGAGTGAATTCTGTTTCTGACGAAGCAAAGATGAAACTGGAACAAGAACTAGAAAAGCGTCTCATGATGAAAGCGGAAGAATCTGCTCTTGAAATGCAGATTAAACTTCTCAAGGAAGAAATTGCTGTGATAGAGGCCAGAGCAATGGAATTAGAACCAGTAGCCGAGGTGCACTTGTAACCCAATTTCATGCTCTATTCGCAACTTTTTTGTCCATACTTCACTTGGAATCCTTTTTGTATATACCAATATTGTCATCAGAATATTTTCATCATGAATACCTGTTAGTTCTTTTCATCGTGAACGTTTTAGTCCTCCTACCACCAACTTTTGAGACTAATCGTACACGGAAGTACGGAACGTAGAAGCTCTTAGATTTGTCTTCTTTAAAAATGTTCTATGATAATGTTGCCAAGTGATGAGCATTAATGATAGTTGCCTTAGCAATTTGCAATAAACTTCAATAGGTTTGATATGCTATTGATACATTGAGTTTATGGCTGGAAAGAAACTTATGCTAACACATGTTATCGGCGCGAATGGTCTCGCCTAAATTCATAGACTTCATGCCTATCGACTAGTTTACATGTGACATGGTTCGGTGCTACAACAGAAGGAAATCTATCTTATCCCACGATTGATCCCTTTGTGTGCCATAATTTCCATTAATAGTTGGGCAATCTATTTCTTTGAATTATTTCATATCTTTTTCCTCTCTTTTACTATTCCTTAGACTGGATGTTTGTTGGGAACTTATAGCGATCTGCGAATGGATTCAATCCTTATAGCCACCTTAAAATTGTTGACTCTGTTATTTATTGTCTAATTATATGCAAGTTGTTTATGCCTGCTTAAATTGAAAGTAAGTTTGAGTTGAATCCAGTGCAAAATGAATAAGTTTCGGCTAGAATGAAGCAGATATAATACTGAAGAACATACAACAACTTTGTTCTTGATGGTGTCGTCTATAGGAAATAACTTGCCACTCTGGATTTATATTTAATATTAGTACCTTTTTGATGATTGCTCTGAGTTATGTTTATAGCTAGTTAGAGACAATGTTTCGCCTAAAGTGAATCTTTTAAATAAAGAAATAGTCGGCACTAGGATGCAGTTTATCAGGGAAGTTTATTTGTCATGGTCAACTGTTTTTCTAATTCTGCCAATGAATTTACAGAATGTAACAGTTACCATTCTATCTGATTACTTCGACGGAAGATACACCGATTCGATGTAAATTTTAGACGTAAACATAGATTCTATGAATCAAAACCTTCTCCAATTGGAGCCTGAGACTGAGGCCATTCTTCAAAGTTGAAAGTTTCCTTTCAATGGATTCCCTTTTTGTCTTCTGAAATCTTACTAACAAATGTATTCTTCACCGATGAAAGGTTTGAAAGTGAGGCAATTGTTTCAATGTGATTCCATTCCTGTTATCATATATATATGGATTGGGAATTCATGGACAGATAAAAGGAATGAAGATCTTCTGGTAGCTAATGCCAAAATGATATTGCTTGTTCTAAAATGAAATTGTTTTGGCAGCTCTAAATCTTTTCCATTCAGCTTGGCATGAGTTAATGCAGCAGAGCAAGCATGCATAGAACTTTTCTTGATGTAAAATTTACTAGTAATTTTTCTTGACTTATATTTTAGAATATAGAAGAATCTTTGTGAGAGAATGAATGAAGTTGTATCTAGATTTGGATGCTATACTTGCTGCAGCTGGTAAATGTTTGTTTATTTTATTGCTTGTTCCAAAATGAAATTGTTTTGGTAGCTCTAGATCTTTTCCAGTCACTTGTGAGTTCATTCAGCTTGGCATGAGTTAATGCAGCAGAGCAAGCATGCATAGAACTTTTCTTGGTGTAAAATTTAGTAGTAATTTTTCTTGTCTCATAGGTTAGAATATCTATAAATTGTCTTTAAATCCCTAATTGCATCTTAAACTTTATCCTTAATTCCTATGTCAAAAAAAATTCATTTTGACTCTCCTACATGTAAAATTTCATTTGTTTTAGCTTCCTAATATATATTGATTTACCTGATTGCTTCTATTATTTTTAAATTCAAAAAAGTCCAAAATGAGGATATAACTCCTCCTGAATTCAGTATCATATAATTAAAATCTAGTATATTTTCTATTAAATTGAGTACTGTCTTTTTTTCGAATGCAGAAATAAGTATAATTATTTTTAAATTCAGTATATTTAAATTAAAATTTAGTATATTTTTTATTAAATTGAGCATAATTCTTTTTTTGCTTGATTAATTGATTAATTTAGGATGAATTGATTAGTCAGTACTTAATTTGATAAAAAATATACTAGATTTTAATTAAATGATACTGAATTTACAAGAATTATATTTTATTTCAGACTTTTTATACCTAAAAAAATTGAAGGTAATTCGGTAAATCTGTAGTTGAAACACATGAAATTTTACATGTAGGGAGTGAAAATAATTTTTTTTTTTGACGCAGGGACTGAAGAGGGAATTAAGTTTGTACATAGGAATTTAGGATAATTTTCTCTTGAAATATAGAAGAATCTTTGTGAGAGAATGAATGGAGTTGTATCTAGATTTGGATGCTATACTTGCTGCAGCTGGTAAATGTTTGTTTATTTTTTTTTCTTCTACAAGACTTTGATCTTAAGTTTTATAACATAGCATCTTTCACCGTGAGAATGAATGAATAAAGTTGTAAATGTTTTTTTTTCTTTATCTATTTCCTCCATGATTTTGATCCTATAAATATCATTGTCCTTTGCGTGTATTAAATATTATGAGTGAGCTGGTGTGTACCTATTTGCAACAACTGTGGGCCTGGGGCTGCTAAGGAAGTTGTTTAGCTGCCCATTCAAGTTTGTTCACCTATGCGAATCCGACTGAACTTGCTTTTTCTTGTCATGTTCTTATCGTTTCATGTTTAAGCTTTCAAACAAAGTTGATTCCGTTCACTTCAGGCAACTCTTAATTTATGATTTACTATCAAGTGATTAAGAGGTAGAAAAGGTTTTTCCTTGAGGGATACGTTTGTCAGGAATTGAGTTTTTTCCTTTCATTATAATAAATTTGTCATCTATTAACCAATTGAGCATTCCGTGGAGCCTATGTTTAAGCTTTCAAGTCATGTCAGACGCTCAGCACGAGTGTTAATTTATCACTCCATTCATGATGAGCACGTGAAGCTTTATTTTAAGTTGGCATCAAATTGCTTCTTAGAAATTCATGATTCAATTTTTAACTATGATGTATTTATAGAAATTTTTTTTCTAAATGGGACGCGAATCCTGGGATGCTGGTATTCCAGATCGTCCATTGTGAGCGCTTCTTAATTTATCTTGACGGTTGGTGGAAAATTTTCGTGGGACTGAGTCGGTCGTCTAAGATTGAAAAAATCTCGTTAATTCTAAGATAATTAATTCGATTGTATAAATTTTTTTATTAATTATTAAGATAAATTAGAGAACGTTTGTCAACGAACCATTGGCTCAATATTTCAGATTTTATTAAAAAAAAATTATTCATTAATTTATTGAAATTAAAATTCATTTAGATGTTTAAGAAATAAAAAAAAATATCTTGTTGTTACAGTTTGTTTCGAGAACTAAAATAAATATAGAAAAAAATAGATGCAACACGATGATTTTTCTAAGGGCCACTTATCCTAATATTGTTCTCATCCAAACATATTTAACTTTGAAATACTAATGGAATCCGATACTCATCCTAATATTGTTCTCATCCAAACATGCTCAACTTCGAAATTCTTATGGAATCCGATGCATCAATGTTAGTATGATCACACCCAATGATTCAATTATGTGTGCATTCATCTTCATCGACCAGCACACGGAGCTTATCGATGCATATACTAGTAGAGTACGTCTACCCCAGCTACGACGTATTTATAGGATTTTTTTTTTCAAATGGGGCGTGAATCCTAAGACGCTGGACTTCTAAACCTCCCACTACGAGCGCTTCCCGATTTACTCTGACGGCCGGTAGAAAATTTCCATGAGACCGGACCGATCGCTCGAGAATAAAAAAAAATCTCGTTAATTAAGGTATAATAGAGTCCATTTGCATATGGGGATCTTTAATATTGGCGCTCATGTATAAAACCTTTACCTAATTGCTAGGGTGGCTAATCAAGCCTTAATCTAGCTGGACTCAATCTGATTTTTTTTTAATTTAAATAACTTTTTATAATGTATAATTTAGTTTTTAAATTTTAAATTGTCTAAAATATTTTTTTGAAAATATTATAAATTTATAAAATTTTACATGTATAGAAACAATATGATTTATTATGAACTGATACACTTATGCTATGTTTACCTGAAAAAGTGGATGATGGATGGATTAAATAAATTTAGGGGCATGGGAAGAGAATGGAAAGGAAAAGAAATCCTTTCCTTTACATGCTTGTTTACCATGATTGAAGAAGATGGGTACATGCGATGTAATTTTATTAATACAAAAGGGTACATACGTCATTTTTTTGGTATATAGTGTAATTTTATGAATTAAAAAGGATACATGCGTTATTTTTTTTGGTTTATGATGTAATTTTGTAAATGAAAAGGGGTACATGCGTCATTTTTTTTATCCATCCGCTGCTTTCCGTCCGATTTTGTGTTGATCGATTTTGGCTCCAAAACTATCCGCGGATGGATTATATTTCTCTTCCTTCTTTAAATTTTAATGAAGTAAACAATGGAAAAATTTCCACTGCGGAAACTTTTCCTTAGTTTTACTTTCCGCTCTCCCAAGTAAACAGAGCATTAGTGAAAATATTCAATGAAATATTTAATAAATGACGTGATATTTTACATGCATACGTCCGATTATCGCTCGAAGATCATTGGTATCCGACCGCCGGCCCGAAACAAACTATACACTTGGGAGCACGATGAACTCGTCGAGGATCACTACATATAAAATACTCACTTTTCCTTGAAATTTTTCACCGAACATATTACTAGTACCACAATCGGCTCAAAGTTGAATTCATTGAATCGATTTAATTGAAATCTAATAAATATTAAAAAGAATTGAACTAATCGATAAAATTTTTCAATAAAAATCAAATAAATTAAATTGATAAAATATAAATTAATTTAAGTTTCGTTTGAATTAACTAAATTTGTAATAATTATATATTTCTATTCAGTTTTAATTTTTTATTCAATTAATTCAAAATTAAAGATTTAGAATTTCCAAATTTTAACTTTCTATTTCATAAATTCGAAATTAAAGATTTAAAAAATTTAAATTTAGGAATTTAAAATTTAACCAAATTAAAAGTTTTAAAATTAAAATCAAATCCAATTAATTAAAATATTCAATATTTTTTTTAAAAAAAACTGAATTTAACTGCTCGGCTCTAGGCTGTTTTCACAATTCAATCGACTATGCTAAATGACTCTTCGAGTTTCACAGGGCTAATTTTGAAAGCAAATAACTTTCTTTTATAGAGCTTGCTAGTTGCATCCCATTTTCGAGCAGGAAAGAGTCTCTTCTCTAGTTGATTAATTAGCGGTAAAAAGGTGAAACATCCTTAGCGCCCCGTCAACCCACCCCATGATCAATACGAAGGAAATAAATCACGATGACTGAGAAGACAAGAAGTTGGGAGAGGGAGGGGGAGAGACTTTTTAGGTGGATTTACGTCCCACCAACTCCGTGGCTCGAATCCAAAACTTTAATGGCAATCTATCAATCCTTACCATCTCAGCTATGCTCGTGGAAGCACTAGTTGATTAATTAGGACCTTAGAGAATGTAGCGCATCAATTTCTTAATCAAAGACATCTAAGAAAGAATTCATGAGATTTATTATATTTCATATATAATATACATCATACGAATACATATATAGGATAAAAACAAAAATGGAAAATGTGCATTAGGCAATAAATTAATCTTCCAATAAATTTGGTAAGGATAAATTAGTTAAGATTCAAAATTATCATTAGAATCAATAGAACTAAAATCCATTGCTTACCAAAAAATTGTGCAAAGACTCTCCACTCTACTCTAGTTTGAGCTAAAAGGCACGGATTTCATATTCAACTCCTCATTCATCAACAAATGCAGCATGGATATGATTCATACTCTTAGAAGTTGTTTCACATTGTTCTAATTAAACTAATGAATCACAGAACTCATGCATATACACAAAATAAGATATGATAGTAAGAAAACTGATAGATTAATAGCAGTTACAAGTTGTCATGGCTCAAACAAGTGAAGAAATAAACTTTTACCACCATTACTTGAAGCAGTTGGGTTTAGTACAAGATTCAATTTAACTTAAGCATATGTCCTAGATTCGAAAGACCATAATTAATTTTAAAAAAAAAGAAGAAAAAAAGAGTAGAATTGCATCATTAATGCATAAAGCATTAGCTATCTAAATAAGAGCTTATCAATCTGAAATGAGAAGCATACGGCAAGGAAAGCTAATAAAGAGGAGATAGATAGGAGATGCACCAGATAGCATGCAGTCGCGGGGAGGTCATATGGCATCGATCAAGACCCAGGGTTGTTGTTGCGATCACCTTTCATCTCCCCGAGGAGTTTCCCGGCTTCCTCATCGGCCTGTTGAGCTTTCTTCTGCGCCTCCTTGGCCTTGAGAGCCTGCAGCTTGGCGTGGTTGTAGTAGGCGACGCCGAGGAAGGCGACGCCGTAGCCGAAGAGGTTGATGGGGGTGACTGTGTCGCGGATGACGGACCAGGAGAAGGCAATGAGGAGCCAGTCCTTGACGACGCCGGCGACGTTCATGGTGAGCGCAGAGGTCTTCCCGACAAGCAGGAAGACGGCGAGGTTGAGGGCGAAGGCGCAGAAGGAGTTGGTGCCGAAGACGAGAAGATCGGGGCGGAAGGCGGCCTGACCGCGGAGGAGGGGCAACTCGATGAAGGACCAGGGGAGGAGGAGGAAGACAAAACAGCAAGGGGCGACGTAGTAGAGGGAGGTGATCGGGTTGAGGGAGATCCCCTTGGAGGTGAGCAAGATCTGGATGAGAACGAGGCGGGTGGCCTCGAACGCGACGGCGCCGAGCTGGAGCGTGACGCCCCAGGCGTCGAATCGGGCCTCGCCATAGGCGGCGATGGCCACGCCGAAGGAGATGGAGAGCATGTTGAGCATGGAGGAGTTCTTGTAGGACTCCTTGTTGAGGAGGACGCCGATGGAGTAGACGGCGACCGGCATTAGGGCTTTGAGCATCTGGATGAAGGAGACGGAGAGGTAGATGTAGGCGGAGTTGGAAAACCAGAGGGAGAAGGAGTAGAGGGCGCCGATGGGGACGACCGACGCGACGTACAGGTCGCGGGTCATCGACGGCGAAGACGGCGGCTCCACGAGGCGTAGGACGCGGATGAGGAGGAAGGCGATGGAGGAGCAGAAGGCCATATGGATCATGGTGAGGCTGATCGGAAAGGGCCAGTTGTACATCTTGGGATCCAAGATGTACTTATTGTACACGATCACCGTGAAGCTCAGGAAGATCCAGATCGCGACGTAGGCGTAGGCGAGGAGCACCTTGCGGACCACCCCCTCCGCCGCCATGATCCCTACTCCGCCGCCGGCACCGCCGTTGCCCTCTTTGCCTCCCATGCTTGCCGCTCCTCCTCCTCCTACGCTCTTACCCGGCGAAATGGCGAAGGCGATCGCGAAAGCGAAGAGAAGGTGGGAAGACGACTGGATCTGAGGCGAAAGAAAGGAACCAGACCTGGTCTTCGACAAGAAGAAAGGTGGAGTGGGCGACGGGGTGCGAGGAAGTATTTAATTGAGAGAAAATTCCACTTGCTCCCCCCTTAAGTTTATAAAAATTGCTACTTCAACCTCTCCGGTTTTAGAAATAAAAAATAAACTGTCGGTTTTAAACCGACGTGGCTATTTAATATACATTTAATTATACTTTTTAGATATTATAATTACATTAAATAATTATTTGGATTTAATTTTCTAACCAATGGAGGCATGAGCATGTCAACTCTTTCACAGGGAAAGAACCCAACTTTTGTTGGCTACTTTGGCCTGCTTTTTTTGACTTTTGGAAAGCATCTGAAAGGAAAAAAACTTCAATATTGAGCTTAATATCTCAACACCTTAGTTTGTGGTGCTGCAAGTAGGTCTTACTTGTTCACTTGTAAATTTAAATTTTGAGAACTTTGTCAACCATGATGCCTTATGATGTATTCATGTCAACCAGGTCAATCTGATCACAATCATGCAAAGTCTAGTAAATCACAAATGAAAAATAAGAATCAGGAAAATTACTGATAGATGATAAGAAATATTACTACAAGATTATTGTTAATCCACAAACAGCATCAGCCTAAAGGAATGTGCTAATTGTTGGCAGCCATATGTGCATCAGTTTCCTTCTCTCCTTTTGCCTCGTGGTGTGTGCTTGATTAACAATGTGAGTTTGATTCTCTTGCAGTGTTATTTTTGTAATGCTAATTGCATTTCCCATCATTCTAGTTCATAAAAGTTTTTCAATCTGAACATTGATAGTTGCAGATAGGAAGATAAGTCATTAGAAATGCTATTTAGCAGATGCGATGTAAGATAGCATTGTTATTGCAGAAATCACAATTCTTATTGTGTTTTGTTTAAATGTGTTGCTTTAACAAGTCATCTTGTTCCATTGTTTATGGATGAGATAGAAATATGATCAATGGCGAGGTTTTAAGTAGAGGGAAAATACCAAATTCCGTGCATGCTGCTGGAGGCGATTGGTCTGGAATGCTGCTCAAGTCAAAAGTTAGGCAGTCACCAGGCAGGCATCAGTATGGTCTGCAATCAACATCACTTGGCGATGATATTAGGCTACCTGCAGCAAGAAGGTCATGCTCTGCAATCAACCACATCAGTTGACTTTGTTGAAGGGAAATAATAAATTTCATGCGATGCATAGGCAAAACAATTGGAAAAATTCCAGTTGATATAGAGTCGAACTCAGAAAAAAAAGGATCGTCTTTAAAATGAAAAACGAAAGAAAGATTCAATCTAATGCTGTCCAGGTTATTGATACGGGCTAAATAGATCAAAGTCACTGAAAGAGATTTACCAACTCTTCAACTAAATGCCAACACTGATGAGGTAAAAAAGAATTGGATTTAGGGCATATTTGCACATATCCAAATAAAAAGGTTGGATAAACGAATGCATGTAGCCGCAGCAGATGTGAATGATACTGTCTTCTGTCATGAAAAATAACATTTTACAGCATAAAAGAAAGTGTGATTGACAACCACAGAAGAGGTTTCCTTCCTAATCTATCGTGGCCAATGGCGCTTTAAATAAAACATCCACTAAGGTGGAAGGAATCTACAAATTGGCTGCCAAGGAATTGGTGAGATTTTTGTCTTCAAAACCTTATGGAGTAAATGAAATCACATGTTAAGGTATTCTTTTGACAAGATAATCTGCATGAGCTCCTTTAAATTAGGTAATATATGGCGTGGGCCCAAACTTTCTGCGCCTATGTAATTCAGAAGTTGCTCCAAATCCTGCAAGAAAAAGTGAGAACCATACATAAAAATTCAAAGCAAATCCGGGAATTATGCATACTGAAAAGATTGATGGAGGTTTATTATACTTTATGAGGAGATTATATTGGCCTCACGCAAAGTCTTGATATGGAGCAGTAACAATGTGCAGGAGTTTAAATAAAACAACTTTGAAGGGAAAATAATCCCTTCATTAAATATCGTGACATGGAGAAGTAACAATGCACAGGAAACCTATTCTGAATGAATTGGTAAGAAACAGAAGCAACAAAAATTTAAACTGATACCAATATTACCAATTTTGTATCCTATTCCCTTCATTGAATTTCTCTTTGATGAATCTAGGTCATCGAATAAGATAGGAGATCAGTCAAATGAGCAGAAATGGAAGCACAGACAAACCTTATTCAATAAGAATATTGCATAGGCTGCTCTTGTAGTGTCTTGACCATCTAGAAAAAGTGGAAAGTCAATGGGCTTAGAGCTTGTGCTTAATAATGCTGAGTTTCCCATCAAATCAGATGTAGCATTCTCAACTGTAGATGTATGATCATAAATATATGAGCGTGAGCCTTTGAAGTGCAAAGGATAGCGGAGTGGCACATATAGGTATGATGAAATAAGTGAGACTGCCTGAAAAAACAAATTAACAAACAAGTATGAACACACAGTCAATCATCCCGGCATATGACAAGTGCATTCTATTCTATGACATTTAAAAAAGCAGCTTAGATGAACTTAAATATTTTCAAAAAAATAGTATAATTAAAAAAACATTATCTTGTCAGCAAAATGGCATCTTACGTGTGCGACATAACCCAAGGCACTTGCAAACATCTGAACCTCCTCCTTGTCACTAAAGTAACCCATCGTTTTTATAGGAAGCATAGTTAGTTGAAGACCTAATATTGTCAAAGATGACAAGTGCAGGGGTTTAGAATGTGAGGATGGTCCAGCGGAACCTCCTGAGAAGTACTCAATAATGTCAACAAAGTTCATGCCAACAAATTATTTCACAAGAACAAATAAATCTACAACATTCACCAATTATACCCTTTTATCATTCCATATCAGTTGACAGATTCAATACAGAGACCTATCGTCCTGTAATGCTAATAACCTTGCTATTCACAGAGGATAATTAAGAGTTTTCACGACTAGATCTATGTGGCTCCATGAGGACATTAGATATGCTTATTCATTAAAAATGCTGATATATTCAGATTAGGCTACAAAAAAAGGTATGCTTTACAAGAACCTGAATCTTGATCACCACCTGAGTGCAATAATTTAGCAGAAATTTCATAGAGTAGTATAATTCCATCACTTTTATTCTAGTGTTAAGAGTGAAGCAATCCCAAAAATTTAACACAGTTGCAGTCATAATCATCATGATGATCAATCCAATAATGAATCAAATTTTAGAATGAAGACGATACACCAGAAGTAATGGGTCAGAATTCCAACCAACTGCAACATCATCTAATGAAACCATATGGCCACTGTACTTTCCATGTTTTGATCAAGACTTATTCTATACCTACTTGTTTTGCCTCTTAGGTACCAAATCCACAATATGACTGATAGTTTAATAGGGAGATATAAATTCCAGTCTCCACAAGAAAACCAACAAAAACACATTTGTTTTTCAAGGTTCCCCCCAGAAGTTTAAGTTCATTGGAATCTTAATACTCTTTGTGCAAGTAGAACCCAAGCCACTAAGCATATAATTGCCAAAGGGAGATATAACCTATCCATGTACAAATGTTTGAGGATAACAATGCTTTTAAGACATTGCATAATAGAGAGATTGTTAAAGAAAGGTAAAGGAGAGACAAGATGAAGTTTGGGACTTCATAACCCAGAACATATATGCCCATATAACAAGTGGTCACCATATTTACTTTCAGGAACAAATAACAACAAACATTGAGAATCAACTTCTGGAAAATAGTACATTAATTCACATAACACAATTAAATACCCAAAATTATAGAAGGGTTTATTCTTCCATGCTGTAAAATTTTAATATGGATGATGATATAAAAGTGCAACCAAAATTATCCAGCCAATTTATTCCAAAAATTATAAAATCAAATATTGAAATTGAAGCAAGTGTACTTGAGCTTCCAAACTATCCAGACATATACTAAACGCATGGCTCTACATGATAATATTGTATTTGCATAACTAACAGGTCCATAAGTATGCATGGTATCATTAAAATCTATATGATATATTCGTAAAAAGTCATCCTCCATCAATAGGAAGATAAAGGGAATCATACTTGAACTTGTGCCAATAGGATGTGGATCAGTGGCCTCCGTAAATGGTTGTTCACTTGCACTCTTGATTGAGTAAAGTGTTGATATTTGAGTTACCATATCACCTTGCCTCAGCCTAAGCAACTTTTGCAGCTTTTTCAGATTATCATATCCCCTTTCTCCAGATAGCAATTTACTAGCTTCCTAGCACAAAACGAGTAGATCAGGTGACCAGAGATGAAAAATCAATACAGCATTTCTGAAGTCCAATAATGTATAAAGTCATAGCAATTAACCAATAATAGCAAGCTGCGATAAGAAATGCCACTTTCTATTAGTGTGCAAGATAATTATTTTTCATAATTAGTTTGTCAATTTCTACACTGTTATATTGAACGATCCCAAGCTGCCTGTGCTCATCAGACTAGGGTAAGCCCTCGTATGCTTTGCTTGTCTCTATGTAAGCTGCTTCAAACATTTTGTAATCAATATGCCCCAGCTTATCAATCTCTTGGACACTAGTCTGGTGTTGCATAATTCTTACATGTTCCACTTGTCTGAAAAATTCAGAATCAAAGTTGAAGCTGTGTGAGGGATCCAACAGGCAAAGGCTGGCAGAGGATAAGTATTAGGAACCAATCACCGACCATTATCTTATAATGGCTCATGAAGGACTATCATTTTCATTGCTAATGTCCCTTGAGCCAAACTTTTCCATTTTTTTTTCTTTCTCTATTTTTACCTCCTCTCTGGCATCACAATTGAAAAAGAAGTTTGAGACAGTTGTCTAGCACAATTCTACAATTCTCAGTTTTTGCAACTATGGTTTGCGTTCAATTGATTTTCACGTTGAGAGTTTGTTTCATAGGTCACACGAAGGATTTTTGCCTCATGACCTTTTAAAACTGACTCAGGTAGCTCTCTCTTAAATTTTCCAGGGAACGCCAAACCTTTTCATTTGGGTACACAAAAATTCCATTCCAATAAAATGTTTAAGATTATTGTAGTTGCTTCATGTCTACCATTTATGACCAGATAATTACACATCTCTTTACTGAATTCCACCAAAAAAGCACCGGATTTGGTGATCATACACTGAAAGGAGTCCCTTCTTTTTATCCTTTTCTCTTATATGCAGTTCACGTCATTCACTTTCTGGGTTTGAGAATTTAAATTGGACCATAACTAAATTTTGGAAAAAGAAACAAGAGACCACTCAATGCTTTGCAAACAATTAAAGAAAAATGCTCTCTGCAAGCACGGCTAATGCATCAATCTCACTACCTGCAACTGCTGGTGGGATGCATTTAATCTCTTTCCAGCTACCAACAACACTCTGGTACTGTGGCAAAGTTTATCTCTTTCTTTTTGTGAATTCTCTGAAGTGTGCTTAATGTGCATGGACAAGTTTTCCAAGGCAAGTCTCTTAGCTTCCAATTTCTCCTTCATCTCCTCTAACTCATTTGTTTGGCGTAAGGATCCTTTTCTTACCTGTTCACATGCAGAAAAGTGATCAGCCAAAGTTAGCTAAGGTTACTCAATGAACTACCAGCTACGAGATAGTTCTTCCCCAAAAACAATAAGGGAAAGAAACTCAAGTATCAACTAATAAAAATGCAAAACAAAGATATAATTCAAGGAATCTACAAGCAGGGATGTCGTAACAAAGCTGTTGATGTGTGAATCGTATCGACCAATTAAGTTACATTTCAGCTATTGATATAGCATCGCTCCAACTAAAACCCTTCAAAACATGGCAAAGAACTGATTCAAGCCATTGATGTAAGACTGACAGGAGCTACAGTAACCACTTTAGAGTCGGGGAAACAAAGTGAGACAAGGGGAACCCGAGACAAACGCTGGCCGAACAAACGAGAAAAAGGCTTACCTCGATGAACGATTCCAGGCGTTGGGAAAGCGACTCCTTCCTCTCCTTAGCCTTCTTGAGCGCCGAAGAGAGGCTCCAAAGTCGAGCGAGCTCCTGCTGCAGGTCCTCCCAATCGACAATCTTGGGGTCGTCTCCGCCTTCGATCTCCTGCGCGTCGCAGATGGCCCACTCCGACAATTCGGTCCCCGGGGCGAGATCAGGCCCTCTTATACGATCGGATTCCATCGGCAGCGGCCGCGGAGCTCTTCATCGTCCTCCAGCAGCGGTGGCGGTGGAGCTCATCGGCGGATCATAGCGACCGAGACAAGGGAGGATTCGCGGCGCGCGGATTGGGGAAAAAGATATTTCGGTAGAAAATAAGAAAGAAAGAGGAAAATGATGGAATCTCATTTCAAACGAATATATTCTATTTTGATTTCAAACCAACCCTTCAAACCAACCCTATTTTCTTTTCATTTTAGAGAAAATAAATAAAACAAACTATCTTATTTCAGCTAAACAAATACAATTAAATAACGATAAATGGCAGAAAACTTCCCAATCCCCATTTGATCTTTACTTTCACTCTCCATTTGATAAATCCTTTGCATTTACTTCATGATGGATTGAGTATAAAAAAGTAAAAATTGAGTATACATCAGTGAAAAATGAGTATAAAAGAGTGAAAAGTGAGTATAAAAGAGTGAAAATTGAATACACAGTTTCTTGATGTGCTGGATGCAACCTTTCATACTCAAATTTTTAACTTTTGTACTCAACTTTCTTCAAATAATACTCATAGAACTGTCTTGTCAATCCCATCAGGGATTGCATGCAAAGAAAACTTTAAATGGGGACTGCATGCAAAGTTGAGTTTGAGCTTGGGGAGTTTAAGAAAATTTCCCCATTAAATAAATAATCCTCATCCTTTTCATTTTAAAAAAAAAAGAAAAAAAATAATAATGTGGATTCCAAAGGATCGAATCACATTGAATCTATTATATGTAGTCATATAATCTCTAGGATGTAGCATAGATGGTAGATGCATGGTAACGTTATCGGATCAAACAGAGATCAATCCCCAAAATATCACTATCTGTGATAATCCCCGCTATACATCTTATAACTATGTATATGTTGAATCTCCCTCCACATTTATTATATATGTCTCATATTTTGCAACAGAGTATTTCATTTCAGCCATTTTACCGTTGCGTCATTTAACAACTATTTTGTTGAGTTCCATGGCTAAGACTCTGAATGAGTTGGTTGACTGTTCTTTGAGTGAACCCAACCGCCGCGACAGGTAAACTAGCATCAAATTGTTCGTTGGCTCCAGTAGCAAGTCCTCTGGCAATGGATGCCTGCAGAATCAAACTCACAAGTTGAAGGGAAGAACTCAAGAAAGTGTATGCATTGTGATCTAAAGGTGTATATCTGTGTTTATTGGCAACTTCATTTTACAATGCCAAAGACAATGAAAGCAAAAGATTTCATTGATGAGTAAAAAAGATGAATGAGCATATAAACAAACCCAGTGCCGTTCATCAATCTTGAAAAGTGAAAATTTCCATTCCCTTGATTCAATTCCATCGATATAAACCGATATATCAGTCCAGTTTTTGTGGTGAAATTCAAGCCTGTGAAAGCCAAAGCCCAAGCCAGCACCAGTAGCTTTGACGAATGCCTCCTTTAGACACCAGTATCTACAAAACAATCGAAAACAGCAGATAATAGTTAGTGAACTCTTTCTCCACAATGCAAAATGTCACAAATGATCACCAACAGATGAACATAAGTGATCATTTACATCAAGGTAATAATATCAGAGTAATAATATGCATTCGAACTTTCCCAAAGTAAATTTCATAAGTGAATAGAACAACCTTGAATTGAAACCATGTGAAAGTGTCTACTAAGAGTGTACAGAATCATAACAATGTTCAGATTCACATACCTGTAGAACTCACACAACTTTACTTCTGAAGCACCAGCCTTTGCAATGTTCTTCCACTCTAATGCAGTTAAATATGATGAAAAATTACTCATGAACTCATGTTCTGCTGTTTGTTCTGGTATCATAATGGAAACGATATCTAGACCAACAAGACAGAGAGGATCAGATGCTATGCCCACATAATCTCCATGATGTGAAACGTTGAAGTTGAAATTTGGAAATGAAGAACCTATGCTATTAATCTGCAATAGTTATTTGGAAATACAAATTAGACAACATTGCAAGCCAGAATCAGAATGAGTACCGAACGATATCTTCTGCACATTATTGAGCCTACATTTTCTTCATCATGCATAAAGTGACCCAGAAAAAGAAGAAAAACTCAGCAAAGAGAATGACAAGCATACCAGATACGGTTTTCCCTCAAGTGTCCGATGTATAATTATCTTGTCATAAGGTATACCTAAAACTTCATGCACAAGTGAGTATTGAAGTAGTCGACTTACAAGAGCTCGTTTTCTATCATCAAACTTCACGTACCTGTCAAACAGAAAAATTTGTAGGATGGTTCACTCAATGCCCTACACAAATGAGTAGAACATATGCAATTCATGTTTAACCAAATTCTTTATTATGCATGAAGAACTATACAATAGAAGCACAAATATCTAAGTTGATGCAAATGCTCATTGTCATCACCAGAGATACATAAGAAAATCAATGACTATTGAAAAGGCCACATGAATAGGTGAAAAAATTCCTCCAAAACATAATTTACACCATTCTGTTAGGACCTCCATGAGAAGGCAAGAAGCTTTAACAAGTTTGAAAGGTTGGAACCGATATCAAGTATCAAAGTAGTACATAATCATGATGAAAATGCAATACATTGCCATCAGTAAAAGCTATATGTGGTCAACCCTACAACATAAGATTTGCAGCTTCTTGTTGTTGCTGCTGTTGTTGTATAAGAACACAAAGGCTAACAGGCAAAAACTATCACAGGATTAATCCACTGAAAGAATAGATTAAAATAAAAGAACAGGTTTTTGGAGTTTTCTTGATCCATGGTAAGAAAAGGTAATCTACTTGGAAGAAAACTGTGCCCTAAAGAATAACTAGAACTGAAGAAAAAGTAGCAATAACGAAGTCGGAAACAATAGTGACTTGGTGATGGCTCTCTGCTCATCTTCCGGAAGAAGAGAAACAACCGAAGCAAACTGGTCCACGGAAGGGTTCCAAAGGGAGACGTTGACCAGCCATCGCCTCACTCCACTTTCCATTTCGAAACCCCAGATCGCGGTCGCCCGATTGGCTGCGGAAAGGGGCACACGATCAGGATCGAAATCTAGGGCTTTGAGGAAATCTAGGGATTTGCGGAAAGGGAAGGCAGAGAAGAAAAAGTTGTCCTTCGCTGGATTGCAAGGGCGATGAGATCGCCGGCGCCGGTTTTGGGCGGCGAGGCTCATATTACCGGCCGTAAACCCGGTCCGATGAGACCTGAGCCACGTAAATCCCAGCCGGTTCACAAATTCGATTTTTAACATCATATTTGGAAACTTTTAAACAAGGAATTGAAATTCAATTCCGATAGAAATTGAATTTCATTCGGAATTGAATTCCAATTCTCATGTTTGAAATGAATTATAAAAACAGAATTGAATTGAATTTAATTGTTATACTTTTACAATTTTATCATACGAGGATGGAGCCGAAGCAATTTTGATTTATTTTGTGAGGAGGCGATTTGGTAATTTAATTTATTCAAGTGAATTCCTTTCATAAATTAGAAGTGTTTAGATGTGATCTGTTTTGAGGGGTTTGAAAAAAATTAAAATTCAATTCCTTATCGATTCCTTCCTGAAAATTACTTCTAAAGGATGGAATTAAATTTCAATTTCTAAAAAAATTTTAATTTCTTTCTTTCCAAACAGGGTGTAAAGGAACATGAACAAGTATATTTTCATATTTTGGAAAATAACAATTAGGAATTTTAATTTTATCTAATTACGCATCATGTTTATCAGTACCCTTTCTTCTCTATTCTTTCAGAAGTTAGAGAATACGTGAATACGGAATGATTTCGAATTCGATAATTTCGATTAAAAATCGAATATTTTTTTGGGCCGGCACGAAAAGTTTGCGAACTAACTCGAATCGTTTGCACCCTTAACTATAATCTACCTAGAGTTTACTCAGGTATCGATGACGATCGATAAAGATTGAGAATAAGATTATAAAGATGGACGAAAGAAAAAAAAATATAAGAAAAATAAACCGTTCGATTATGATTTATTTGAGATGACTAATCTAATGATCTTCACACAATTAAGTTTCATTATATTTTTCTCCTTTTCAATCAAATTTGAAGATGAAAAAACTCTCACAAGATAATCTCTTCCTTTTTTACAAGATAAGACTTAGAGTATGAGGAAAAGAGTAAACTTTGGACACTTAGAAAAGGATTTTTCAATTACAATTCGCAACTTCTTTATGTCTCAAAGTTTTCACTTAAATAGAGGAAAGAACTGTTAACAAAATAGCTCAGCCCCGACACCAGTCGATTGCTACCAAGACCAGTCAATTGGTGCACAGCCAACGGCTAGCCTAACAACTCAATTTTGAACAGACCAGTCGACTGATCTTTCTGTGAGTTTTCTCAAGTGCTGTCAGTCGATTGCTTCCCTTGCCAGTCGACTATCCAGCTTACAAACTCACTATCAACCTCTCCGGAGTCCATCCTTCGTGTATGCCTTGAAGCCCACTTCCTTGACTTGTCCTTTGAAGTTCTCTTCTTTCGGCTCTCGTCCTTCGGATTCGTACACAAACCCAAGGTTTGTCTCCATGTCATCCTTCGCGTATGCCTTAAAATCCACTTCCTTGGCTTGCCCCTTGAAGTTCTCTTCTTTCGGCTCTCGTCCCTCGAATGCGTACACAAACCCGAGGTTTATCTCCATGTCATCCTTCGCGTATGCCTTTAAAGTCTACTTCCTCGGCTCGCCCTTTGAAGACCTCTTCCTTTGGTTGTCGTCCCTCAGATGCTTCACTCTGTTGTTCCTCATGTGTGGTTCACCAAGTTCTGCAAGACTCAAACACACACATCAAATCAATATGAAAACATAATTAACTTAATCATATTGACACACACATCAAAACTCATGATCTATCTGATTAAACTTAGGTCAATTGTACCAACAATATCTCCCTTTTTGATGCAATATCTCCCTTTTTTATTAAACTCATGATCTATCTGATTAAACTTAGGGGTATTAGGGTTTTAGATTACTTGGACGGGCGCGTAGGTCCCGAACCAAGCCTAAGTACCCCGGGCGTCGGCTGGACCGCGGGGTATTAGGGTTTTGAGATTACTTGGACGGACGCATAGGTCCCGAACCAAGCCTAAGTGCCCCAGACGTCGACTGGATCGCGGGGTATTAGAGTTTTGAGATTACTTGGACGGGCGCGTAGGTCCCGAACCAAGCCTAAGTACCCCGGGCATCGGTTGAACCGTAGGGTATTAGGATTTTGGTTACTGAGCAGCACATTTGTCATTTTGAAAGAAGCATCCCCTTTTATTACTTGATTTTGCTACAAGCGCACAGAGAGACATAGACAGTTGCTCTAAGGAAACTGCAAATCTTGCCAAGACAAGAAGGACCGGGGACCTCAGTCAAACTGAGACCTCCTGCGTTTCTTTCTTTTTCTTCGGCAGCTATTCTTCCAGGCCTCGTGGGTTCTTCCTAGACTCGGCCCTGACCTCGTCACTGTAGCACCTTCGTGAAACTAGCTGATCCCCTCGGATTTCCACCACTCGATCACCCACCGGGAACTTGATCTTCTGGTGGTATACAGAGACCACCGTCTGGAAGGTACTGAGCGCTGGTCGACCCAGGATGGCATTAGGAGGAAAGTGTTGGAAACGAGATGGCTAGAGAGAGGGGGGGTGAATATAGCCAATCACTTTTCACTTTCGATTAACAATTTTCCTGCACTTAACTTATCAGTAGCACAGCAGCGGAAGAAACAAAAGAAACTGAAAGTGCAGTAAGCTAAAACAGAAATGCGATCAAACAAAGACAACTGCCAAGAACGCTAACAAGAGGGTTTACAAGGTTCGGGGATAACTTGCCCCTACTCCTTGGCGTGCCCTTAAGGTGGGCGATCCCTTGATCGTCGGCAGATCAAGCCCCGATTTCACCGGATATAATGCAACCTCCTTCTCGGTGGAGAAACCTCTCCACAGCGTTTCAATCAGGATAAAGTTTAAGCACAAAGAAACTACGAGAAAGATTTTACTCAAACACTTAGCAAGGACAAGAACACAACTAGCTTCCCTGAGCTCCACCCAGTGGCGATCTCACGCAAGAACCCTTCTTCGTGTCTTCCCACTGTCAGACTCCAAGCTACTTGTTCTCTCCTTCAAGCGCTCAAGTAAAGATTGGTTGCTTCTCGATCGCTTGCTCAAAGTGATGACAGCTTCAAGAACGCAGCAAGCAGATTGTGGAGAACACTAGGCGCGGCAAGAACACAAGTTCCAGAACTCTGCCTCCACGAAGCCAATTTCCGCGCTTTTGATTCTCCACACAGCACCAGGTGACAACATCCTCCGTAGCCTCCAGCTACCACGCTGCCAACGCCAGCTACCACTGAACCCTCTCTGGTCTTCCTGAGATCCCCTCAGCCAAGCCCCAGTCCCGGCTCCAGTCTGCAGCTCGGTCGTTGCAACCTGAAACGGAGAATCGGACAAACCTGCTCCAAGGAAAGCCTCCTTTGACCTCTCCTTGAGTGTTTGAATCCTCCCCTGTCACCTGCAGCTTAACCAGACTGTTAGAGCAGCAAATCACACAGTAAATCAAATATTAGAGGTAAGTGGCAGCAAATCGGATACGTTCAGACGCTCTGACCAAATCTGACAATGCAATTTGAATTAAAGTGATCGGTCACCGGACTGATCCAGGGCCTGTGGGTTGGTCACCAGACCGATCCACTGCTTCACTGGGATTCCCAGCTCTCGCGGCTATACACGCCTGATCGGTCACCACCTGATCGGTCAACGGACCGATCAGAGTGAAGCCTGATCGGTCACTCAGACCGATCAGGGCAGATGAACAGGGAATTATTAATCAGATCTTAAGTCCCATTCTGAGTCCCTGATCGGTCACCGGACCGTTCAGGACTCGATCAGCAAGGGAACTCACTAACTTCCCGCTCCCTGATCGGTCACCAGACCGATCAGGAGCAGAGCAGTGAGGAAGCAGCCTGCTCCCTGATCGGTCACCGGACCAATCAGGAGCCACACAGTAGGTTCTCAACCTCACTGTGCGCTCCCTGATTGGTCACCAGTCCGATCAGACGTCGCTGGATCGGTCACCAGACCGATCCACGAAGGAGCAGCGTGCCAATGTCACTGATCGGTCACCAGACCGATCCAGAGACTCAACCCTAGCCCTCCAAGCTAGGAATTCATCCACCTTAGCCCTCCAAGCTAAGGATTTTTCCATCTAACCCTCCAAGTTGGGAATTTGCACCTAACCCTCCAAGTTAGGACTTTTCACCTAGCCCTCCAAGCTAGGACTTTTCACCCAACCCTTCCGAGTTAGAACATCATCCAACCTAGCCCTCCAAGCTAGGCACCTGACCCTCCAAGCCAGGACTTTCTCACCTAATTCTCCGGGATGGGAATTTGCACCTAACCCTCCAAGTTAGGACTTTTCACCTAGCCCTCCAAGCTAGGACTTTTCACCCAACCCTTCCAAATTAGGACTTTTCCAACACCTAGCCTCCCAGACTAGGATTTTTCAACACCTAGCCTCCCAGACTAGGATTTTCCAACACCTAGCCTCCCAGACTAGGATTTTCCAACACCTAACCCTCCAGGTTAGGATTTTCTAACACCTCGCCTCCCAGACTAGGATTTTCCATATCATGCCTGATCCCCGACCAGGACTTAATCATAATCATCATAATCATAATCAACCTAAACTAAAATCGATGTCAACACCAAAATAATAATCAGGGCCAGACTGCCTCAACAGAAAGTGTGTCCACAATTAGGAAAGAAGTCCTCCGAGTCCTTTCAAGCTTATCGCTGCCCAGTGAGAGTGACAAGGTAATCTGCCCCAATGGTTGTACGCAATATCCCGTGAAGACGAACAAGGGGGTTGAGACGGGGATTAGTTCATCCTCGTCTATCTGCATCTGCTCCCAAGCCGCTCTGTACAGGATATTCACGGAACTCCCCGTGTCTACGAAGATGCGCTTTACCTCATAATTGACGATGCGGGCCACAATCACTATGGCGTCCTCATGGGGAGCTTCCACTTCTTCGAGATCGGATGGCCCAAACGAGATAGTCAGGCCCGCCACCTGGCTTTGACTTGTCCCGATTGAGTAGTTTTCCAACCGCCGGGTGTATGATTTCCGGGCTCGGTTAGAGTCACCCCCGGTAGGTCCTCCGGAGATGACCCCTACGTGGCCCGAAGGGGGGCCCCGCATAGGGGCTTTGCCTTTTTGGGGATCTCTCTCCAAGGATAGGGATCTGTGGGGCGCGGGCCCTCGGCATCTGCCTCTGGATCGTGATCGGGACCGCGGTCGGATTTCGTTCTCCCCTGCAGGCCATCACCGAGGGGAAAGGCTTCGTCGTGGTGACCTTCGGCGATACCCTGACTTGTTCCATTTTCTCCGAGGTTTGGTATCCGCTTATTCAGTGAACTTTTTCTTTAGGGCATGACACTCTTCTGTGGAGTGAGTCGAACTGCCATGATAATTGCAGTACTTGGGCACTGCCTCCGGCTGTTCGGTGTCTACTGTCTCTACCAGCCGACGCCTACTAGCCCAGTGGTCCTTTCCAGGCAGCAGGTCTTTTCCCCGAGCTGGAGCCGGGGGCTCCTTCCTGTCTGACCGAGGGGTTGCGGGAGGAGGAGCTCCAACTGGATCCTTGCGCGGGGCGTACTGTACTTCCTCTACATTGACATGCTTGATTGAGCGTCCTAGCAAGTCATCAAAACTGGCGGGGGGCTTCCTCACCAAGGACCGAAAGAAGTCCCTTTCCGCGAGTCCTTGGGTGCAGGCGCTGACAAGTATCTCCGATGTCGCGCTGGGTACATCCTGCATGTGCCACCCAATTAAACCGCTGTATGTACTCCTTGAGCGGTTCTTTAGGCTTTTGCTTAAGAGCGAACAGGTTGAGTGCTGTCTTCTGGTAGCGTCGGCTACTCGCGAAATGGTGGAGGAAGGCTGTCTTGAACTCCACGAAGGAGTTAATGGAATCCTGTGGCAACCTCTGAAACCACCGTTGCGCTGCTCCAGACAAAGTGTTCAAAAACACCCGACACTTCACTCCGTCCGTATATTGGTGCAGAAGTGCCGCATTCTCGAACTTACAGACGTGATCCTCTGGATTCGTTTTCCCGTCATACTCAGGGATCCCCGGCCCGCGGAACTGCTTCGGCATGGGGTCCTCGACAATCTCGGACGAGAAAGGGGTAGAGGGAGTTTTCTGAAATATCTTGGGTCCCTCCCTCCTCCCCGGTCCCTCCTCCTGCCTCTGGGCACTGGAGGCCACCGAGTGGGCCTTTTCCCCCTCTCCAGGGGATTCTTTCTGAGGGCCTTGGGCTGCGTCGTCCCGTCGTCCCACAGGGGTCACGAACCTTCGGGAGTGCGAGGCGGAAATTCTAGGGATCTCCTCCCTCGCCGAGCCCACTGGTTGTGGGGCAATCTGTTCGATTTGGTGCTGCTTCAAGGCTTCCTTGATGGCGCTAGCCACCAGGCGGTCAAATTCCTCTCGCGTGAGGGTGAGGGGTTGTTCCTCCGGTCCTGCCATCGGCGCTCATTCAGGTGCTTTGTGATTTTCCCATAGACGACGCCAAATTTGTTCCGGAAAGAGTCATCGGCGATGACCAGTTACTGAGGCTCAGCCCCAGAGGGGATGACTACGTCGTTGAGGAACTTAGGGGTCCTACGAAAGTAACATAAGCGTTAAGGGGACACGCCGGCAGGGGTCCGGTGGAGTCCACTCCGACGCTCAAGTTAGTAGGTTATCCGGTTGGTATCGAGAGAGAAAAACAGTATGCAAAGACGAGAGATCGTAACCCCCTTACTGGAGGGGTTGAACTACCTTTTATACTGGTGTCGGCAGACTAGTTGTGCCCCCTTTAGCGGCGCCACATTTCTGATATTCAGGCCACGCCCCTGCTTTCGGTGGTAAAGGGTTATCCTTTGAAACAGTCTGCGTCGTTATCCCCTTCTATCTGGTTGGGACACTTGGGGCTCCCGAGGTCTGCTGTTGCGAGGACTCCGCCTCCCGAGATGAGCTCGGGGGTCTTTGGGTGCGATATCTCCCGAAGTACTCTCGGGGCCTAACCTCTCGAGCGAGCTTTCGCGAAGGGTCCTTGGCCTGACCTTCCTGAGCGCACCCCCGAAAGGGGGGCCCCTGGGCTTGAGGGGAGAGGTTAAGTCGTGTCCCTGGCTTCTTCATCCCCCGTGCCGAGCACGGGCTATCCAGCCCCATCAATGGTTAAGTTAGGTTTTCATGTTGATTTGATGTGTGTTTGAGTCTTGCAGGACTTTGTCAATCACACATGAGGATTAACGGAGTAAAGCATCTGAGGGACAAGAGACGAAGAAGAGGACTTCAAGGGCGAGCCGAGGAAGTAGACTTCAAAGGTATACGTGAAGGATGACATGGAGACAAGCTGCGGGCTTGTGTGCGCATCTAAGGGACGAGAGCCAAAGGAAGAGAACTTCAAGGGGCAATCCAAGGAAGTGGACTTTAAGGCATACGCGAAGGGTGAACTCCAGTGAAGTGAGAGTGTTGGTGCAATCGACCCATGGTTGATCGGGTAGATCATGATTTTTGATGTGTGTATCAATATAATTAAGTTAGGTTTTCATGTTAAATTGATGTGTGTTTGAGTCATGCAAGACTTTGTGAATCACACGAGTAACGAAGTGTAGCATCCGAGGGACGAGAGCCAAGGAAGAGAACTTCAAGGAGCAAGTCAAGGAAGTAAACTTCAAAGCCAAGGAAGAGTGTTTCCGTTTGTGCTAACGTTGTAGGGAGAGATTGAATTGGGGTGACCAAGCTATTCACCCTCCTCTAGCCGTGCCATCGGTCCCAACAGAGAGTGCATATGTAAGTAGGGCAATCGACTAGCAAGGGAACCAGTCGACTGGTACTACTGAGAGTGCACTGTAGCAATCGACTGGTATGGACACCAGTCGACTCATCTTTCTGTAAGGTCGAACAGTCGGGAGCAATCGACTGGTCGCCAGAGCAGTCGACTGGTCTGCTCAAAATAGAGCCGTTGACTGAGGCATCAGTCGACTGGCCTTGGGGGCAGTCGACTGATGTCGGGGCTGAGCTGTTTGTTTAACATCTCTCTCTACTATTTAAATGGGAGCTTGAGACTTTGGAGAGGTTAGCTCTTCATTGCAAGATCTTTACTCTAGTGCTCAAGTGCTCAAGCTCCAAGTGCTCATTTTCCACCTAAACCCTAGTTTCATCTTGTAAGGAGGAAGAAGGTTGTGAGAGGTTGTTCTCCACCGAGAAGGAGAAAGATTTAGCCGGAGATTGTCGGGGCGTGATCCACCGAAGGATCAAGGGTTCGTCTACCTCAAGGACACGCCGATGAGTAGGAGCAAGCAATCTCCGAACCACGTAACCGGTAATATGTTATCATTGTATTAATTGTTAGATTAAGTTTCTGCTTGTGCTAACGATTGTAGGAAGACATCAGATTCGGGGTGACCGAGCTATTCACCCCCCCTCTAGCCGTGCCATTGATCCCAACATTTTCCTCATCTTCCTTACCATATATGCCTCTTGATCACTATATATTGAGGCGCTTGATTCTTCCGAATCGGATGATGATGAGTATGAAACATTTTTCTTGTCCTTCTTCTTTCTCTTTTTCTCTACAATAAGAGCTATACTCTTTTCTTTGGAAGACACGTTAGCTTCTTCATAAAGTTCAAATTCACAAGATAATTCTGTTGGACGTTGGATGGCTAGAGAGGGGGGGGGTGAATATAGCCAGACACTTGAAACTTAGCTCTTTCTTAAATTTTCTCTGCACTTGAGTTAGCAGCAGCAGAAACAAAACATATGCAGAGAAACAATCTTAACAGAAATACAGGAACAGAGAATACAAATCAAGGATCGCTAACAAGGATCATTTACAAGGTTCGGGGATAACTTGCCCCTACTCCTTGGCGTGCCCGTAAGGTGGGCGATCCCTTGATCGTCGACAGATCAAGCCCCAGTGAACATCGGATATCAAGCGCCTCCTTCTCGGTGGAGAAACCTCTCCACAAGCTGTCTCACAAATGGATACAAGATAAGCTCACGAGACACTCGAGAAGGGAAGCTCACAAGAATGTGACAAGAACGCTTAAGAGAGAAGCCACACAAGGAGCACAACAACAACAGCGAAACTCACAGCCACATTTGCTTGTTTTCCTGTTCATTCTTCTTTCGCCTCCTCTGCTTCTCATCTTCCTCTTAAGCTCCTGCTTCATCACCAGGCTCCATTAGCATCCCCTAAGCCAGCCTGAACCCACTGACCTCCCTGAGCACTCAGTCCACTGAAGACCTCCTCTCCAGCTGAGTCTCTGTCAGTCGCCAGCTGCTCCGGTTGCCGTTGAAACCTGAGAAGGAAAAACAAACAAACCTGCTCCAAGGAAAGTCTCCCATTGACCCTCCTTGAGTGTTTGAATCACCTGCAATCACCTGCACACTCCAACAGAGGCTTAGCAAATCGATATCAAATGAAATCAGCAAGTAGCAGAGAATCGGCAGTGAAAACAGACGCGATCAGAGCTTCTGACAGCGTATTTGAATTAAAGTTCTGCTCCTGATCGGTCCCCAGACCGATCAGGCAGGGTCCAGACCGATCAGGCTTCGTCCTGATCGGTCCCCAACGCTCAATCAGAAATCGCGATTTCTTTGGGACTCTCCTGGATCGATCACCAGACCGATCCCAGGTTGTGGATCGATCACCAGACCGATCCACCCCTTTACTGGGCGATTTCTGAGCTTCGCAGTCCAAATCTCCTGATCGGTCACCAGACCGATCAGGTCATGACCAGATAGATCATGTTCCGTCCTGATCGACATAGTGAGGAACCCGCGACGCTGGATCGTTCTCCAGAACGATCTGCACAGTGATCCTTATCGGTCACCAGACCGATCAGGAGCAGACCAGCAAGGGAACTCAACCTCACTGGGTGCTCCCTGATCGGTCACCAGACCGATCAGGATCAGGAGCCAAGCAGTGGGTGAAACACATACTCCCTGATCGGTCACCAGATCGATCAGTCATCGCTGGATCGGTCACCAGACCGATCCACGAAGGAGCACCGTGCCAACTCCCTGATCGGTCACCAGACCGATCCAGGGGCTCCAACCTAGCCCTCCAAGCTAGGACCTGGCTTCACTCACCAGGGTTTCGGTCACCCGGCTTCACTCACCGGGACCCGGCTTCACTCACCAGGATTTCAACCTAGCTTCACTCACTAGGATTTCAATCACCTGGCTTCACTCACCAGGATTTCCATCACCTGGCTTCACTAACCAGGACTCGGCTTCACTCACCAGGATTTTCATCACCTGGCTTCACTCACCAGGACCCGGCTTCACTCACCGAGATTTCCATCACCTGGCTTCACTCACCAGGACCCCGCTTCTCTCACTGGGATTTCCATCACCTGGCTTCACTCACCAGGACCCGACTTTACTCACCGGGATTTCCATCACCTGGCTTCACTCACCAGGACCCGGCTTCACTCACCGGGATTTTCATCACCTGGCTTCACTCACCAGGACTTTTTCACCTAACCCTCCAAGTTGGGACTTTTCACCTAACCCTCCAAGTTAGGACTTTTCACCTAGCCCTCCAAGCTAGGACTTTTCAACCAACCCTTCCGAATTAGGACTTTTCAACACCTAGCCCTCCAAGCTAGGATTTTTCAATCACTCCGTGCCTAATCCCCGATTAAGACTTAATCATAATCATAATCATCAACCTAAACTAAAATCGATGTCAACACCAAAACAACAATCAGGGTCAGACTGCATCAACAAATTCACCAAGTTTAACTAAAGAAAGATCCCTAGAGACTTTATAAGCATCAAGCATTGAAGCTCATAAAGTGGTTCTATGAAAGTATTGAAGCACATACCTTACTAGATCCCTATTTTTAATTTTCTCACTTATCACATGAAGCTCATTGACGTATTTTTTAAATCTACCGTGCAATTGACTCACGGTCTCATTTGTCTTTATGGTGAAGGATTGGAGTTGAGCTACCAAGAGGTTCTTCTTGGCTCTTCTTGATTCATTTGATCCTTCATTTCACTCAATGAGCTGTCCCAAAGATCTTTGGCGGATTTGAATGATCCAACTTTGTTCAATTGTTCATTTGAAAGGCCACAATGTTGTGACCTTTGCATTTGCTTGAGCCTTCTTCATGATCTCTTTTGTCCAAGTTTTGGTTGGGAAAGGTTCTCCCCTCTCATCCTTGGCATTTCAAAACCATTTACAACACTAAACCAATTTTCAATATCATTCATTAGATAATACTTCATTCTACATTTCCAATAAGAAAAATCATTGTCGTTGAAGAACGGTGGTCGTGCGGTGCTATATCCCTCTTGAAACGCCATCTTGATGTTTCGGTTGACGGTGAGTTCTCCCGAAACGAACCGGACTTTGATACCACTTGTTAGGACATTGCGTCTTGCTAGAGGGAGGGTGAATAGCTTGTCTTGAATGTTGCCTACAAAATGTTACCCAAAGCACAAGAAAATGATAGCCAAAAATAATTAACAATTAAGATAATGTTAACTCCCTTGATTTACTTGGTCTCTACCTCCTTGAGGTGACTAATTCAAGGATTTACACTCATACAATCAAGCTCCACTATGCTCTTCTCCTTTTCAATCAAGTTTGAAAGTGGAGAAACCCTCACAAGATGATCTCTTTCTCTTTTACAAGATGAGACTTAGAGTATGAGGAAGAGAGTAGACTTTGGAAGCTTTGGACACTTAGGAGAAGATTTTTCAATCACAATTCGTAATCTCTTCATGCCCCAAAACTTTCCCTTAAATAAAGGAGAGAGCTGCTAACAAAACAGCTCAATTCCAACATAATCGACTGCCACCAGGACTAGTCGATTGGTGTCCAACCAACGGTTAACCTAACGACTCAATTTTGAACAGACCAGACGACTGGTACCGAGACCAGTCGACTGCTTCTCTTATCAGTCAACTGCTCAGCTTACAAACTCACTCTCAACCTCTCCAGAGTCCATCCTTCACGTATGCCTTGAAGTCCACTTCCTTGGCTTGCCCTTTGAAGTCTATTTTCTTCGGCTCTCGTCTCTCGGATGCGCACACAAGCCCATGACTTGTTTCCATGTCATCCTTCGTGTATGCCTTTGAAGTCTTCTTCCTCGGCTCACCCTTTGAAGTCCTCTTCCTTTGGCTCTCGTCCCTCGAATATTTCACTCCGTTGTTTCTCATATGTGGTTCACCAAGTCCTACAAGACTCAAACATACACATCAAACCAATATGAAAACCTAACTTAATCATATTGACACACACATCAAAATCCATGATCTATCCAATCAAACTTTGGTCGATTGCACCAACATTTATCTCTTCCGTATTAGCTCTAAGACGAGTTGACGGGAGCGCTGAAGACGAGCGAATCACCCTTTGCCACCTTAGTTAGAAAAATATTAAACTTTTAAATGGCATAATAAAAATTTTAGCGAAAATTATAATTAGCAAAAATACTATTAAATTATTTGTATTTAATTAAAAAAAATCAAAATTTGAAATTAAAGAATGGAATTATCAATTGTGGATAACAGTCAGTTGAAATTCATATATTCGATTTATTATTAATTTTTATTTAATAAAAAAAGTGTGTATCCACTGACTCAATTCCGTACACAGTTCAACACTGGGTGAGTTTAGATTCTCGTATAGTCGATAGATTTGCGCGAGTTTAGATCAGATGCCGCACGCCGATCTCGTCTACTAGAAACCCTTCCGCCGTCGCCTCGCCTCGCCGGAGATCCGTCCGCCCATCGATTGATCGCCGCTGGAGTTGGCAAAGCGGCATCGCATCGGTTTGTGCAGGGCAGAAACCCTCGTGTGTCGTTTCCCATTCTGTGATTGTGTTGTCTCATTTTGGGGCAGAAAGGAGGCATTTTGGACGCTATGGATCTTCCGCCGATGCACAAGGAGCAGGCGAATCTGACGGTTAGCCAGGTCGGTTTCGGTGGGTTCGACGCGAATGTCACGGCGAAGCAGCTCGCGGATTTCCTGGAGGACAAGGTCGGGATCATTTGGCGGTGCAGGGTGAAGAGCTCCTGGACGCCGCCCAACTCGTTCCCCGTCTTCCATGTTCCCGTCGGCGGGGACGCCTCGTGGAAGGAGGATTACGAACGCGTGGTCCCGCACGCGTTCGTTCACTTTGCGCGGCCGGAAACCGGTAAGAAAGCTATGGATGCGGCCGGAAGGAACGCGCTTGTGTTGAATGGTCGTGTTCTTAGGGTGAACATGGGAACCGAGAGTTCATTGCTCGTCAACAGGAGGAGAACCAGTGATCCCTTCAAGTTCTCCAATGTGCGCTTCGAGATTGGGAATCAAGTCAGCAGGGACGAGTTCTTGGTGGCTTGGAAGGGACCGGATTCGGAAGTCGATTTTGTGATTGATCCCTTTGATGGACGCTGCAAGATCCTTTTCTCAAAGGAGACAGCTTTCTCATTCAAGGGGACACGGGACTTGGCCTTGATCAAATGCAATTTCAAGCTGGAGTTCTTGGTGAGAGACATCAATGAGATGAGAGTCTATCAAGATAATGCCCCCTTTGTAATGCAGTTCCAACTCATCTCGGCACCGTCAGTGTTTTACCGCACTGCTGATGATGACATCTACGAGTCTGTCCCATATAATCTGTTAGACGACGAGGATCCATGGATCAGGACAACAGATTTTACTCCTAGCAATGCTGTTGGTCGGTGTAACTCATACAGAATTTTGTTCTCCCCTCGCTTTGGGCCTAAGATGCAGAGGTCCCTGGCCTATCTGAGAGACAGGAGGATAGATGATTTCCGACCAAAGAACCGACAAATCATAAGGGATGAACCCAATTATGGAGTGCCCACGGATGATTCTTTCTTCTGTATTCAATACAAGGAAGGAATCAAATTTTCGACTATGTTTTTAGTGAATGCACTTGTGCACAAAGGAATTGTTAATCAGCATCAACTTACTGAGGAGTTCTTTTCCTTACTTAGGCGACAGAGTGACATAATAAATGAATCTGCTCTACTGCATATCTGGTCATACAAACGCTCCATTTTTGATGCACCAAGAAGGCTGAAGGTCGTTCAGGACTGGCTGTTGAAGGACCGCAAACTTCTCAGGCAGCCTTCTAATGAAACTGTTGAAGTGAGGAGGCTTGCAATAACTCCTACGAAGGCATACTGTCTTCCTCCTGAGGTAGAACTCTCAAATAGGGTTCTTAGGAAGTATAAAGATGTTGCTGATAGATTCTTGAGGGTGACTTTCATGGATGAAGGGATGCAACAGTTGAATAATAATGTTTTAAACTACAATGTGGCGCCTATTGTCAGAGACATAACTTCTAGTTCATTTCCTCAGAAGACTACTGTGTTCAGGAGGGTAAATCACATTCTAAGTAATGGGTTTCAACTATGTGATCGAAAATATTCCTTTTTAGCATTTTCATCAAACCAGCTAAGGGATCGATCAGCATGGTTCTTTGCAGAGGTTCCCAACACCACTGTGCCAATTATTAGGAATTGGATGGGAAAATTTTCTAATAGAAATGTTGCTAAGTGCACTTCTAGAATGGGGCAATGTTTTTCGTCTACATATGCCACAATCAATGTTCCTCCAAATGAAGTAAAACCTGACCTCGAAGATATTGTGCGGAATGAATATGTCTTTTCGGATGGAATTGGGAAGATTACACCAGATCTCGCACTTGAAGTAGCTGAAAAACTGCAACTGACTGATAACCCACCTTCTGCCTATCAGATTAGGTATGCTGGCTGCAAAGGGGTTGTGGCTGTTTGGCTTGGAAATGGTGATGGGATCAGGCTGTCACTGAGACCAAGCATGAATAAGTTCGAGTCTAATCATACAATGTTGGAGGTTGTATCGTGGACTAAGATCCAGCCAGGTTTTCTGAACCGGCAGATTATCACGTTGCTTTCATCTCAACAGGTGCCTGACAATGTCTTTGAAAGAATGCAAGAAACTATGATTCATAAACTGAACCAGATGCTTGTGGATGCTGATGTTGCATATGAGGTTCTTACAACATCATGCAATGAGCAAGGTAGCACTGCAGCAATGATGTTGAGCGCTGGTTTTAGACCTCAAACTGAACCTCACTTAAAGGCTATGATCTCATGCGTTAGATCATCTCAGCTAGGTGATCTTTTAGCAAAGTCTAGAATCTTTGTTCCGAAAGCCAGGTGGTTGATGGGCTGCCTTGATGAACTTGGGGTCCTTGAACAAGGGCAATGCTTTATTCAGACCTCAAGCTCTTCACTTGAAAATTGTTTTTCAAAGCATGGTTCAAGATTTTCAGCTCCACAGAAGAATAGGCAAGTCATTGTGGGTACCGTGGCCATGGCCAAGAATCCTTGTCTTCATCCCGGAGATATTAGGATCCTTGAGGCTGTTGATGTGCCTTCATTGCATCATCTTTTTGATTGTTTAGTATTCCCTCAAAAAGGGGACAGGCCTCATACCAATGAAGCATCTGGAAGTGACTTGGATGGTGATCTCTATTTTGTTACATGGGATCAAGATCTTATTCCCCCAAGCAAAAAGAGCTCTATTGCTATGGATTACACCCCTGCCGAAGTCAGAAATTTACCACGACAAGTCTTTCCTCAAGTAAGTATTAAGCTATATGATTTTAACCTCAATGTATGTTGAATATACTATGCACTTTAAATATTCAAAGCTTTTGCTCACTGAAACTCAGAATGAAGTTTTTTCGTCTTTAATTTGTTGTTGTATTACAGTTTTAATAATAGGAAAAGAATTGGTAGAACAATTAAGATGGATGAGAATAACGAGAAGATTATACAATTCCTTTGTAGACCATCACCAACTTTGTCTTTTATAGATAGTCTCATTAGAAGATCATTACCAATTATCTCTTTTAATATGTCTCTTCTTGTCATTAACTTTAGTTCAGTTAACTATATCGAAAATTAACCCTAACATCACATTGTCAAGCTACTAAATTGCTACACTATTATTGTGTCTTTGTCATCTTCGTCCTGTGCCTTTCTGGTTTTGTATAACAAGCTGAACATAGAAAATATCTGTCTTGCAACATGAGAGGTCTTAGAAACGAAAAAAAGATTATGTTTTTGATTAATTAGTTAGTGATATTGTTTGAAATAATGAGAATGCAACAATAATATTTCCCATCTCAACTAACAGCTTTGGTGACATTTGCAAGCTGCAATGCTTGCATCAATCGAACATAAGAGGAAAAATGTAACGACCCGGCCCCTCAACCCCTTTGGCGGCCAAATCTTATTTGGAACCCCTTTGGCGACCCTTATGTCATCGACCGACGACCGTCGGCCGTGCCGTTACTCATTAGGACTTCCCACCCCTGGCCAGGGGATTCATAAACTCTGGTACTTAAGCTTGGAGGTCTAGAGTTCGAATCTTGGGGAAGGCAAAAATCCACTGGCCAGGAGTGGGAAGTCCTAGTAAGTAACGGCTTAAGTACTAGAGTTTATGAATCCTGGTAACCAATTGAGCCTTGGTTACCAGGATTCATAAACTCTAGTACTTAAGCTTGGAGGTCTAGAGTTCGAATTCTGGGAAAGGCAAAAATCCACTGGCCAGGGGTGGGAAGTTCTAGTGAGTAACGGCACAGCCGATGGTCGTCGGATTTGGCCGCCAAAGGGGCCGAGGGGCCGAGTTGTTACAAAAAAGATAGCTAAAATTCTACCATTTCACTACTCGAGGAAAAGTTCTCTAATGTGGTCATATGAAAATCAGGAAATAGTTGTTAGCATGAGATAAGAAGTATTATATAATATATATATCAATGAACATAAGAGGAAAAGATAGCTAAATCTCTACAGTTTCACTACTTGAGGAAAAGTTCTCTAATATATAAATAATCTGACTTCTTTCCTGTTGCAAATTGTTGATATTCCAATAGCAGTTCTATGTAGAATTTGACCAATGTTCTTTGAAACATTTTTCCTACAGGACATTATTGACTTTTACTTGAAGAATATGATAAATGAGAATCTGGGTGTTATTTGCAATGCTCATGTGGTACATGCTGACCTTAGTGAATACGGAGCATTCGACGAGAATTGCCTTAAGCTGGCTGAGCTCGCTGCGATAGCCGTAGATTTCCCGAAGACCGGAAAAATGGTTACTCTCCCTCCTACCCTTAAACCCAAGTGCTATCCTGACTTCATGGGCAAGGATGATTACATTTCCTACAAGTCAGAAAAGGTATTAGGAAAGTTATATCGCAGGATTAAAGATGTCACCGACGATACTGACTCATCCGAAACTGCTTGCGCGGTCGAGGATTTACCCTACGATGTGGATCTTGAGGTTACTGGATCTTCGGAGTATCTTGCTGATGCATGGCAGAACAAGTTGGTATACGAGCGCCATCTGAATGCATTGTTGGCTCAGTATAGAGTTAGCTCGGAAGGCGAGGTTGTTACAGGGCACATTTGGTCTCTGTCGAAATTCAATAGCCGGAAGCAGGGCGAGTTGAAGGAGCGTTTGAAGAATGCATATTCTTCTCTTCACAAGGAGCACCGGCATGCTTTCGACAGCATGGACCCTGATTTTGTTCAACTAACAGACGCAGAAAAAGGAGTGCTTTACGAACGGAAGGCTTCAGCATGGTACCAGGTGACTTATCATCCTCGGTGGGTTAGGAAGTCGATCGAACTACACGAGCCTGATTTGGATTTGGTGCCCGCGCGACTTAGTTTTGCATGGATACTACCTCGTCAGGATCAAGATAAGATGCGGCGAAGAGAGGAGAAAGGTAAATAGCGGAAGGCCGATCGATTCCCTTGCGAGCTATCTTTCTGAAAGAATAGATTGATTTTGCTCTATCGGTTTATCAGGTGCTTTTGGCAATGCCGTGGTCATGTTGCCCGGGAAATCAGCTTTTGAATGGGGTTGGTATGCTTTACCTAAGGTGGCTGTACTTTTTTCTCTTGGATTATAAGACGCTTGGTGTATATTCGGGAATGAGAATATGAATAGATTTGATCGAGGAGTTAATGAGAATGATTGTTGG
>JAGFNQ010002030.1:219444-223777 GCA_024364735.1 Boesenbergia rotunda | reverse complement strand
TTTTTTTTATTATTGTCAGGCAACTTCGTCATCTTCGAACTTTTTTCCTCCAGCAGGATATCCACATATTGGATACCCACATGTTGGATACCCACAATCTGGATATCCCCCAGCTGGATATCTACCTTCCGAATATAATATCCACCAGTTGTCGCATGGATTGTATACCCACGGAATTGGCCATGGACAAATGTTTCAGTTGGTACGTGTGTTTTTTGGTTAATTTAGTTCTGCAATGTTAAATAGTATTGTTCTCAACATCTGAACTTGTAATAACTTGAATATTTCTTTGCAGGATGATCAGGCAAGGCTTGGACAAGGCCCTCGTCCTGCAGGTCCCGGTGCAGGTCCCGGTGCTAATTAGTTCCGAAGAATATGCTTTCAAGGTATCTTAACCAAATCATTAACTGACATCTTAATTAGCACTCTAGAGCTTTAATTCTTTTTAACTGCACACTATTCGGAATAACAGATCCTATATGGCTCTACAAGATATATTTTCATTAGCTATTATGCGATTGTTACGCATAAACTAGTTTGCCAATTTCACAGAGTTTTTGCAATTTTTATTCATGCAAATATTGATGTTAAGTTACTTAGTTCTTCAGATTCAGAGATGAGTAATTTGAATGCAGTCTTATGTGCAGAAGCAATTCTAAGTTTGACCTTAATTGCAAGCTACATTGTGCTAATTTCTATTACAACTGCTTTGCGTGTTGATTCACTTAATTTTTTATTACTGTTATTAATGTTTGTCATCATATTATACTTTACTTTTACCTTGGGAAAATTATATTAGTCCAGCTACCTGAAGTTGCATGCCCTGAAAAATCTTCCAGGTTCCTTTTTGTCTCTTTCTGAAAACACTTCACTATTGCAATTAGTGATAGATGTTTGGAAGCAGTTCAGTTCGATCATATCTTTTCTCTTTTTCTTATTCCTGGTGATGAAGTATTAGATCCCAATAATGCATGTATCATGATGGTAAAAATTCTTGAAAGATTGTCACATGCATGTATAAATTTAAATTTATAAATGGTCCTAGCTCTTTAAAGTCGACGTTTGCCTAGGCTTGAATCAGAAAGGTGGACAGTTAAATAGGCCCTATCAGCCAGCTTAAAACTATGCCAGCAATTTTTTGATGTAGATCTTAGTTATATCTGTTTGTTCAGGATCTTTGCTCGTTGATTTTATTTATCATATACCTTTGCATACGATTTATTGATTGGATAAAATGACTTGCAATTTGGCTTGGTGGTTGAACTCCTTGATAAAGGTTGGTAAAAGTTTGATGTGAAAGTTACAGCAGCTATTTAACCTGGGTCAAGTTAACTTTTTGTTGATCGCAGGTGTCAATGAAGACCGAAGTCACTTGGGTCCGCGATATGCTGCATGGAGATGATGCATACGAACTCCGAGTGAAGCTTCTGAAGCAGATCCCAGAGGAGTATCCATACAAGGATGATGAGTAACTAGATGTTTAGCTAATGATGAAATTTGTGAACTTAACATTCTCATCCTTGTCTTGTCGTGCACACCGTACATTATGTATATTGTCAAGTAACTATTGAATTTTCTAAAACTTTAGGAAAACAAAAATGAATTGCAAACTTCTGTTGCTGGTGCAGTAGTTTGGTATTTGTCCAAGGGAATTGACTCATTGCTACCAAAGCATAATTTTGTTGCACATCAATGGTGAATAGTATGGATGTCCATGAAGACCGAAGTCACTTGGGTCTGCGATATGCTGCATGGAGATGATGCATACGAACTCCGAGTGAAGCTTCTGAAGCAGATCCCAGAGGAGTATCCATACAAGGATGATGAGTAACTAGATGTTTAGCTAATGATGAAATTTGTGAACTTAACATTCTCATCCTTGTCTTGTCATGCACACCGTACGTTATGTATATTGTCAAGCAACTATTGAATTTTCTAAAACTTTAGGAAAACAAAAATGAATTGCAAACTTCTGTTGCTGGTGCAATAGTTTGGTATTTCTCCAACAGAATTGACTCATTGCAAAGAATTTTCACATTAATGCCGAAGCATAAAATTTTCACATTAATACCAAGCCTTTGTGACGCTCAATCACAATGGTGAATAGTATGGATGTTAAAGCATAGAAAGTAACAAAATCACCATTTTGTCAGAATTATCAAAAGCTTGCCACTTCAACTTTGTTTTACATGGTTCCAGTTAAACATGCTATTGTCTCAGACATAGCATTTAAACATGTTTCCAGTTAAATATAATTACAACACTTACATTACATAACCATACCAACTAACAAACAAAATAAATATACAGCCAAAAGAACTAAGTTCACTATCACTAATATCCAAACCATGAACGGTACATTCCAGTTTCCCATATTATGTCGAGGATAAGCAATATGTTCACTTTCTACTCTTGGCTCCATGCTTGACAACATTCGAGAATGTATACGACTAGTGTCTTCATTTAATCCAGTATTAGACGTCACCCATTTTAACCATCCATGTTGCTTACATCTATAATACAGTCTTCCTGGGTTCTCGATTGATCTGGAGACTAGCACTGATGCTCTTAGTCCACATTCCCTGCATCGTACAGTTTCAAATTTGGTTTGGTCGATGTTGGTACTTGAAGATGCCATTCAACAACGACCTAATATGAAATAATTTGACAAATATCATATGAAATATATAAACTTTGATAAACTTTTTCATACTGAGATAAATGAAGATATGGAGGTAAATTTCTACTAGAAGAACCTAAAAATTCATATTTAAAACATACTAGAATTTTTACACAGCAGTGAACTGAAAATTTTTACACAGCAGGAAATAAACTATAACTATGCATTTGTACACATCCATTTTAGGGGTTGCTTAATAGCAATAAAACAAACGTTGTCTCCCAATGAGGCAGTTCTGGTCATTCTTCATCAGGTTTAACTACAACAAACAAATAATATGTAAATCATAAAACCAACAGCTTTTCAATCCTCCCATCAACCCATAGAATTAGAACAACAATAAACATTAAAAACAAAGAACAGGGAACCCAAAGAACTAGAACAATAACCCATCAAACCAACTCATGGCAGCCTAAAGAAAAATTCAAAGACTTCCTCCACAACCAATTCCAATCCTACTGATGGATGATGCCACAAAACCTAATCAAAACAAATCAAACTCTAAAACTTAGAATCCAAACTGAAGAAACATTCCAATTCCCATACAAGAATCCCATAGGATAAAAAAAAAACAGAACATAGAAATCAAAATCAAAACTATGTTCTGTTTTTTTTAAGTTTGCAGTAGAATTTACAATCAAATGCATAGTGATTCCGAACTGGTGTAATCTCATGAAACATGCAATTAAACTGGTGATTCTACTGTAGTTAATTTGGAAGGTTGAAGAATGGGTGTCGAAATACGGCAGTTCTTCCCCTTCGGCGGGAGAGCAAGTTCGGAAGAAATATAACTTCATTTTGGAATAGCGACACACTAACCAACTAAATGGCAATAAATATCAGATAAAAAGCAAGTTCGGAAGAAATATAAAATGTTGTTCAAAAATGAAATTATCGGGCCAAATTTCATAACTCGCCCATATCTGAATTAGAAGCAGACACTAGAAGCAATCGAAGTAGTTTCACGGGACAACTTCAAGGAATATAATGTTCTATTGTCTTGGTAGTTTCACGGAACATCATGTTCATACTATACAAACATTACCTTTTTTAAAGCGGAAACTTCGCCGGAGGGCAGGGATCCGATCAGTCGGCCCTCAGGAGACGACGCCGACGGGGAAACGGGAAAAAGGGGGGCGGAGCTTCCACGCGTGAGACGACGCCGACGCCGACGCCGAAGGTTGGAGAGCAGGAGACTTGGCAAAAGGCGCGTGCGCGCGGAGAGCAGGAGAGGCGGCGAAGTCTGGGAGAGCAGGAGACTTCGCAAAAGGCGTCGCACGCGCCGGCGAGCAGGGACGCTGGGAGAGCAGGAGAGGCGGCAAGGGATTAGGGCACGCGAGGGATTAGTTTTCTGCTCGAGTGGGCGAAGTCTTTGGATGTGTGAACGAGTGGGCGAAGTCACGCGCAACGCGCGTGACTTTTTTTGTCGTTTTCTGCTCGGCGCAGAGGCGCAGGGAGTTTTCGGCGCAGAGGATCCGAACTGCCCTCTCCCACACCCCCCTCTCTCTCCTTAATGAATGTCGCATGTGTCCTCCTCCTTTTTTCTTTTTTTCTTTTTTATTTTTAATTTATTTAAATTTTTATAAAATAAATATTAATAAAAAAATATTAATAAAAAAATAAAAAATAACTGCTGTCATTAATTTTTAATTA
>JAGFNQ010002030.1:199444-214444 GCA_024364735.1 Boesenbergia rotunda | reverse complement strand
GATTTATTGAGGGTGGAGAAGGCGTCTGGGGGTCGAGAGAATTTAAGCCGGCAGACCAGGATTTTAACCCCGTGCACAACTGACGACTCTCGACCCCATGACCTCCGTTTCAAGCAGCAAACGCCTTACCCACCCACCCAGGCCGTGGGGGCTATAATCTCTAGGATGTAGCATAGATGGTAGATGCATGATAACGTTATCGGATCAAACAGAGATCAATCCCCAAAATGTCACTATCTGTGATAAGAAAAATGATAGGGAGAGTGAAAATAGGAGAGTGAATGACGTGACACTTTGCATGCAATGATCTCCGACAGGTTCACCGTGCCCCCCAGGATATAGTTTGATTCGGGACGGCGGCCGAAGGCCGTCGATGGTGTCTAAGCAATAATCGGACGTGTGCATGTAAAGTGCCACGTCATTCACTCAAGTACCACGTCATTCACTCTACCATTTACTTTCTCATTTTCACTCTCCTTATCATCCCGCTACATGTGTATGTTGAATCTTCCTCCATCTCCATATGATATAAAACCGTCATTCGAAATCGTTAATACGGCGGTTCCACATTTATTATATATGTCTTATATTTTGCAATAGAGTATTTCATTTCAGCCATTTTACCTTTGCGTCATTTAACAACTATTTTGTTGAGTTCCATGGCTAAGACTCTGAATGAGTTGGTCGACTGTTCTTCGAGTGAACCCAACCGCCGCGACAGGTAAACTAGCATCAAATTGTTCGTCGGCTCCAGTAGCAAGTCCTCTGGCAATGGATGCCTGCAGAATCAAACTCACAAGTCAAAGCCCAAGCCATGCGAGGAAAGTTGAAGGGAAGAACTCAAGAAAGTGTATGCATTGTGATCTAAAGGTGTATATCTATGTTCATTGGCAACTTCATTTTACAATGCCAAAGACAATGAAAGCAAAAGATTTCATTGATGAGTCAAAAAGATGAATGAGCATATAAACAAACCCAGTGCCGTTCATCAATCTTGAAAAGTGAAAATTTCCATTCCCTTGATTCAATTCCATCGATATAAACCGATATATCAGTCCAGTTTTTGTGGTGAAATTCAAGCCTGTGAAAGCCAAAGCCCAAGCCAGCACCAGTAGCTTTGACGAATGCCTCCTTTAGACACCAGTATCTACAAAACAATCGAAAACAGCAGATAATAGTTAGTAAACTCTTTCTCCACAATGCAAAATGTCACAAATGATCACCAACAGATGAACATAAGTGATCATTTACATCAAGGTAATAATATCAGAGTAATAATATGCGATCGAACTTTCCCAAAGTAAATTTCATAAGTGAATAGAACAACCTTGAAACCATGTGAAAGTGTAGACTAAGAGTGTACAGAATCATAACAATGTTCAGATTCACATACCTGTAGAACTCACACAACTTTACTTCTGAAGCACCAGCCTTTGCAATGTTCTTCCACTCTAATGCAGTTAAATATGATGAAAAATTACTCATGAACTCATGTTCTGCTGTTTGTTCTGGTATCATAATGGAAACGATATCTAGACCAACAAGACAGAGAGGATTAGATGCTATGCCCACATAATCTCCATGATGTGAAACGTTGAAGTTGAAATTTGGAAATGAAGAACCTATGCTATTAATCTGCAATAGTTATATGGAAATACAAATTAGACAACATTGCAAGCCAGAATCAGAATGAGTACCGAACGATATCTTCTGCACATTATTGAGCCTACATTTTCTTCAACATGCATAAAGTGACCCAGAAAAAGAAGAAAAACTCAGCAAAGAGAATGACAATCATACCAGATACGGTTTTCCCTCAAGTGTCCGATGTATAATTATCTTGTCATAAGGTATACCTAAAACTTCATGCACAAGTGAGTATTGAAGTAGTCGACTTACAAGAGCTCGTCTTCTATCATCAAACTTCACGTACCTGTCAAACAGAAAAATTTGTAGGATGGTTCACTCAATGCCCTACACAGATGAGTAGAACATATGCAATTCATGTTTAACCAAATTCTTTATTATGCATGAAGAACTATACAATAGAAGCACAAATATCTAAGTTGATGCAAATGCTCATTGTCATCACCAGAGATACATAAGAAAATCAATGACTATTGAAAAGGCCACATGAATAGGTGAAAAAATTCCTCCAAAACATAATTTACACCATTCTGTTAGGACCTCCTTGAGAAGGCAAGAAGCTTTAACAAGTTTGAAAGGTTGGAACTGATATCGAGTATCAAAGTAGTACATAATCATGATGAAAATGCAATACTTTGTCATCAGTTAAAGCTATATGTGGTCAACCCTACAACATAAGATTTGCAGCTTCTTGTTGTTGCTGCTGTTGTTGTATAAGAACACAAAGGCTAACAGGAAAAAACTATCACAGGATTGGAGTTTTCTTGATCCGTGGTAAGAAAAGGTAATCTACTTGGAAGAAAACTGTGCCCAAAGAATAACTAGAACTGAAGAAAAAGTAGCAATAACGAAGTCGGAAACAATAGTGACCTGGTGATGGCTCTCTGCTCATCTTCCGGAAGAAGAGAAACAACCGAAGCAAACTGGTCCACGGAAGGGTTCCAAAGGGAGACGTTGACCAGCCATCGCCTCACTCCACTTTCCATTTCGAAACCCCAGATCGCGGTCGCCCGATTGGCTGCGGAAAGGGGCACACGATCAGGATCGAAATCTAGGGCTTTGAGGAAATCTAGGGATTTGCAGAAAGGGAAGGCAGAGAAGAAAAAGTTGTCCTTCGCTGGATTGCAAGGGCGATGAGATCGCCGGCGCCGGTTTTGGGCGGCGAGGATACTATTACCGGCCGTAAACCCGGTCGATGAGACCTGGGCCACGTAAATCCCGGCCGGTTCACAAATTCGATTTTTGTAAAGGATCATTAACAGGTATATTTTCATATTTTAGATAATAACAATTAGGAATTTTAATTTTATCCAATTTACAGATTCAATTTTTATAATTTCAAAAAGAATAATGATTGGGAGAGTAAAAATGAGAGAGTAAAAATCATAGTAAATGACGTGTCACCTTGCATGCACGATCTCCGACGGGTTCACCGTGCCCCCTAGTGTATAGTTTGATTCGGGGCGGCGGCCGAAAGCCGCCGATGGTGTTCAAGCGATAATCGAACGTATGCATGTAAAGCGTCACATCATGCCACATCATTCATTATGATTTTCACTCTCCCTATCATTGCTCTTTCAAAAATACACATCATGTTTATGAGTACCCTTTCTTCTCTAGTCTTTCAGAAGTTAGAGAATACGCGGCAATACAGAATGATTTCGAATTCGATAATTTCGATTAAAAATCGAATATTTTTTTGAGCCGGCACGAAAAGTTTGCGAACCGACTCGAATCATTTGCACCCTTAACTATAATCTACCTATAGTCAGGGACGGATCCAGAAATTATAGTTAGGGGGGCTTAACCAAATGTAATACAGTATATATTATTATTAAAAATGTATAATAAATTCTATCGATATATAAGAAAAAAGTTATTACATTATACTGTTCAACAAAGTTGTGCCCTACGAGCTTTTGAAACATAAAATTCATCTATATTAGAATCTACATCTATATCTTTAGCTAAATCTCGTTCAATATAGAGTGTCAAACAATCTTCAAGAAAATCATCCTCCATTTTATTGCGGAGTGTTGTTTTCACATGCTTCATTGCTGAAAAGGCTCGCTCAGTAGTGGCTGTAGAAACAGGTAACGTCAAGACAAGATGAATCAATCTAGTCAATATAATATAAACCTTTGACCGCCCACTCTCAGTCAATTGCTGACACAACTCAACAAGAGTAGAAACCTTCAAATTTTGCATCACATCAAGTTTATAATGCACCAATTCATATTCCAAGGCAATGATGTCTTGATTTGTGAAATCTTCAGGATAACACTTCTTTGCAAGTTTGCAAATATCATCACTGTTAATTGACTCAAATGAATTTTTAGGATCTAAAGCTGTACTAAGAGAAAGAAGTTCCACTGATGACTCATTGAACCGAGTATTTAACTCCATCAAGACGAAATCTATTGCGACATTAAAAACATCAAAGTGATAATGATGCTCAACTGTAATTTGCTGACGAAAACGACCGATCTTATATAGGCAATCAAGGTCAGGCACATCAATTTCATGTCTCGAACAAAGACTTTCACTTCACGACGAAATTCTTCCCACCCACATTCTCTAAGTTTTTGAAGGATGATTTTGGTCGTAGAGACAAATCTAATATCAGTCAAAATGTCTTGAGATTTTCTTTGAAGAATTTGACAAAGAGTATATGTTGTTTTCATAATTTTATGCATTAAGTGCAAAATGAACACAAATTCAAAGCTTGCCATGTTTCTATAAATTCCCCGAACTTCAGTCTTAGCTCTTCCATTTGGAGAATAGTCACTAAGAACTTCAAAAACTTTACAAGTTGCAGCATACATACCTATCAAGCTTTTTACTGAGTCATAGTGAGAACTCTAACGAGTAACTCCTGCACACTTTAAATTACCAATCTGATTGGCCTCACTCCTAGAATCACGTTCTCCAATTACCAACATATGTTCGATTTCATTTCTTTGTGCAGTATGTAACTCAACAATGCGCTTAGTAGAAGAAGTGATAATATTGACAATATTATCCAAGAGAAAAGAATTCCCAAATAACACTGACATCCTTGGCTGCAGAAACCAATGTTAGTTGTAGTCGATGAGCAAAACAGTGGGCATAGTATGCATAAGGACAATCTCTGAGAAATAATGCTTGAAGTCCATTCCACGCGCCACGCATATTGCTAGCACCATCATATCCTTGACCTCTTAATTTTTTAACTTGTAGGCCATGAACAAGAACATTTGATATTTCTCTTTTTAGATTCAATGAGATAGTATCACTAACACTTTTAATAGCAAAAAATCTTTCTGTCAAAATCCCATGATTGCTCACAAACCTCAAGATAATGGCCATTTGCTCCCGTTTAGATATATCTCGTGCTTCATCAACAAGAATACAAAAGAATTTATCTCCAACTTCGTCACGAACCATCTGTCGTACTCTATTGGCCATAATATGTAAAATCTCTTTCTGAATTTCTGGAGCGATATATTGGGCATTTTTTGGAGTATTCTCGAGTACAACTTCATCAATTTCCGTACTCATATTTGCAAAAGCCTTCACCAATTCAAGAAAATTCCCACGATTGGATGAAGATAGAGATTCAACGTTACCTCTGAAGGCACAACCTTGAAGTGCTAGCCAGCGAACAGTGACAATTGATGTCTTCAAACGTAAACGATTTTTCTCTTTCACCTCTTTAGCTTGAACATGCATTACATTATCAATATGTTGAGATGGTCTCATCAAATTTTCAGCCTTTCTTTCACACATAGTATGAGGCGAAGAAGCTGCAGAACCAATATGGGTAAGAAATGCGCATGTTTTTCCTTGATTTACCCTTTTCCAATTGTCAAATCCTTCATTGACTAGAGCTGAGATATTAGATGAATTAATATCATTCAGAAAAAGAAAACAATAAAAATAATATGCCTTATTTGTTAAAGGTGAATACTCCAACCAATGAAATTTCTGGAACCATTTTTTCTGAAACCGACGATTTTGACTTCCAAATTTTATAGCCAGATACTCCAACATATCTGGTTGATAAGGCTCCATCCTTAGATAAGAACGTCTTATCTCATCTTGCATATTAACATTATATTCATATATTTGTTTTCTTTTTCCTGGATCTCGTTCAATACAAGCAGAGGATGATTGATGGTCTTCGCTCGGAGACGAAATTGAAGGAATTTGAATACTAGGAATGGATTGATTTTCCATTGCAGTAGGAATTGAAGTGCTTTCACTAGTTTCACGATCTCTCTTTTTAAAGAAAGATGATATTAATGTCTTTCCTTTCTTTGCAACAGATTGATATTCCATCCTGAAATAGTTCAAATTAAATCTCTAAATAAATAAATAAGTAATATTTTACCAATGGCTCAATGTACAGTGAGCTCGAGAGTCAAGATAAAATATAAACTATAATCTTACTCTATGATAAAATACTAAAAGTTAAAAGCAATTGAATTGAAAAATATTGATAAAATCAAATGCAATAAATCAGTAATAATTCTACTGTAATTTGATTTTCTAAGTGATGTAAATAATGACAATCAATAAAAAAACATATTATAAATCATTGTAAATTGTAATTACTGATTTGTGAAGCAAATTAGCCTGGGCCTGCTGCTTTGGGAAAACACCAAAGGTCCAAAACAGCAAAACCAATATGGCTAGGACACAACGCCAACGTTTACGCCGCAGGCCCGCAACATCTGATGCTTTGGCAGCGAGCTAGCAAAGCCGCAACGGCGCGACATGCTTTGGCTACTCGACGACGACGACAACAACGGGAGTCGGAGGCGATTGCGAACATGTTACCGTAAAAAGGAGAAGAAGAAAATATTAGGGATTTAGCCATTTAGGGTTACCTATCCGCAAGCGAAACACGGGCTAGTGCGGCAATGCCGATGCAAACGCCGATGTAGTGGAGTCACTCCGACGTCGGCTGGTGGCGGCGACGCAGTTTGCCTTCACTCTTCGGCCTTCGCCCTTCGCCGTCTCGTCACGCCTCACGCAGTCACGCGTGTTGGAGATGGGAGCAAATCAAACATTTAGGATTCCACTTATTTTTTATTTTTTGGGTTGGTAGGGCTGGGCTATAGCCCAGTATAGCCCATAAATAGATCCGTCTCTGCCTGTAGTTTACTCAGGTATCGATGACGATCAATAAAGATTGAGAATAACGTTATAAAGATGGACGAAAAAAAAATATAAGAAAAATAAACAGTTTGATCAGGATCTATTTAAGATGATTAATCTAAATATTCACACTCACACAATCAAGCTCCATTATACTCTTCTTCTTTTCAATCAAGCTTGAAGGTGGATAAACTCTCACAAGATGATCTCTTTCTCTTTTACAAGATGCGACTTAGAGTATGAGGAAGATAGTAGACTTTGGAAGCTTTGGACATTTAAAAAAAGATTTTTCAATCACAATTTGTAACTTCTTCGTGTCCCAAAGTTTTCTCTTAAATAAAGAAGAGAACGGCCAGTCGATTGCCACCGGGACCAGTCTATTGGTACTGTACAGCCAGTCGATTGCCACCAGGACCAGTCGATTGGTGTACAGCCAACGGCTAGCCTAACAACTCAATTTTGAACAGGTCAGTCGACTGATCTTTCTGTGAGTTTTCTCTCAACGCTACCAGTCGACTGCTTCCCTTGTTAGTTGACTGCCCAGCTTACAAATTCACTCTCAACCTCTCCGGAATCCATCCTTCGTGTATGCCTTGAAGTCCACTTCCTTGGCTTGCCATTTGAAGTTCTCTTCCTTCGGCTCTCGTCCCTCGGATGCGCACACAAGCTCACGACTTATTTCCATGTCATCCTTCGCATATGACTTTGAAGTCTACTTCCTCGGCTTGCTCTTTGAAGTCCTCTTCGTTCAGGTCTCTGTCCCTCGGATGTTTCACTTCGTTATTCCTCATGTGTGATTCACCAAGTCCTGCAAAACTCAAACACACACATCAAACCAATATGAAAACTAACTTAATCATATTGACACACATATCAAAACTCATGATCTATCCAATCAAACTTTGGTTGATTGCACCAATATTTATCTCTTTCGTATTGGCTCTGGGATGAGTTGACGAGAGCGCTGAGGACGAACAAATCATCTTTTGGCACCTTAGTTAGAAAAATATTAAACTTTTAAATGACATAATAAAAATTGAGCAATGATAGGGAGAGTAAAAATGGGAGAGTGAAAACCATAGTGAATAATGTGGCATGACGTGGCATGACGTGAAACTTTACATGCACACGTCCGATTATCGCTTGGACATCATCGGCGGCCGAATCAAACTATACCCTAGGGGGCACGATAAACCCGTCGGAGATCGTGCATGGAAGGTGCCACATCATTTACTATGGTTTTCACTTTTCCATTTTCACTCTCCCAATCATTATTCATAAAAATTTTAGCGAAAATTATAATTAGCAAAAAAATTATTAAAATTTTTTATTTAATAAAAAAAATCACAATTTGAAATTAAAGAATGGAATTATCAATTGTGGTTAACAGTAAGTACATTCGATTTATTATTAATTTTTTTTTAAAAAAAAAGTGTGTATCCACTGACTCAATTCCGTACACAGTTCAGCACTGCGTGGGTTTAGATTCTCGTATACTCGATAGATTTGCGTGAGTTTAGATCAGATGCCGCACGCCGATCTCGTCTACTAGAAACCCTTCCGCCGTCGCCTCGCCGGAGATCCGTCCGCCCATCGATTGATCGCCGCTGGAGTTGGCAAAGCGGCATCGCATCGGTCTGTGCAGGGCAGAAACCCTCGTGTGTCGTTTCCCATTCTGTGATTGTGTTGTCTCATTTTGGGGCAGAAAGGAGGCATTTTGGACGCTATGGATCTTCCGCCGATGCACAAGGAGCAGGCGAATCTGACGGTTAGCCAGGTCGGTTTCGGTGGGTTCGACGCGAATGTCACGGCGAAGCAGCTCGCGGATTTCCTGGAGGACAAGGTCGGGATCATTTGGCGGTGCAGGGTGAAGAGCTCCTGGACGCCGCCCAACTCGTTCCCCGTCTTCCATGTTCCCGTCGGCGGGGACGCCTCGTGGAAGGAGGATTACGAACGCGTGGTCCCGCACGCGTTCGTTCACTTTGCGCGGCCGGAAACCGGTAAGAAAGCTATGGATGCGGCCGGAAAGAACGCGCTTGTGTTGAATGGTCGTGTTCTTAGGGTGAACATGGGAACCGAGAGTTCATTGCTCGTCAACAGGAGGAGAACCAGTGATCCCTTCAAGTTCTCCAATGTGCGCTTCGAGATTGGGAATCAAGTCAGCAGGGACGAGTTCTTGGTGGCTTGGAAGGGACCGGATTCGGAAGTCGATTTTGTGATTGATCCCTTTGATGGACGCTGCAAGATCCTTTTCTCAAAGGAGACAGCTTTCTCATTCAAGGGGACACGGGACTTGGCCTTGATCAAATGCAATTTCAAGCTGGAGTTCTTGGTGAGAGACATCAATGAGATGAGAGTCTATCAAGATAATGCCCCCTTTGTAATGCAGTTCCAACTCATCTCGGCACCGTCAGTGTTTTACCGCACTGCTGATGATGACATCTACGAGTCTGTTCCATATAATCTGTTAGACGACGAGGATCCATGGATCAGGACAACAGATTTTACTCCTGGCAATGCTGTTGGTCGGTGTAACTCATACAGAATTTTGTTCTCCCCTCGCTTTGGGCCTAAGATGCAGAGGTCCCTGGCCTATCTGAGAGACAGGAGGATAGATGATTTCCGACCAAACAACCGACAAATCATAAGGGATGAACCCAATTATGGAGTGCTCTCGGATGATTCTTTCTTCTGTATTCAATACAAGGAAGGAATCAAATTTTCGACTATGTTTTTAGTGAATGCACTTGTGCACAAAGGAATTGTTAATCAGCATCAACTTACTGAGGAGTTCTTTTCCTTACTTAGGCGACAGAGTGACATAATAAATGAATCTGCTCTACTGAATATCTGGTCATACAAACGCTCCATTTTTGATGCACCAAGAAGGCTGAAGCGTGTTCAGGATTGGCTGTTGAAGAACCACAAACTTCTCAGGCAGCCTTCTAATGAAACTGTTGAAGTGAGGAGGCTTGCAATAACTCCTACGAAGGCATACTGTCTTCCTCCTGAGGTAGAACTCTCAAATAGGGTTCTTAGGAAGTATAAAGATGTTGCTGATAGATTCTTGAGGGTGACTTTCATGGATGAAGGGATGCAACAGTTGAATAATAATGTTTTAAACTACAATGTGGCGCCTATCGTCAGAGACATAACTTCTAGTTCATTTCCTCAGAAGACTACTGTGTTCAGGAGGGTAAATCACATTCTAACTAATGGGTTTCAACTATGTGATCGAAAATATTCCTTTTTAGCATTTTCATCAAACCAGCTAAGGGATCGATCAGCATGGTTCTTTGCAGAGGTTCCCAACACCACTGTGCCAATTATTAGGAATTGGATGGGAAAATTTTCTAATAGAAATGTTGCTAAGTGCACTTCTAGAATGGGGCAATGTTTTTCGTCTACATATGCCACAATCAATGTTCCTCCAAATGAAGTAAAACCTGACCTTGAAGATATTGTGCGGAATGAATATGTCTTTTCGGATGGAATTGGGAAGATTACACCAGATCTCGCACTTGAAGTAGCTGAAAAACTGCAACTGACTGATAACCCACCTTCTGCCTATCAGATTAGGTATGCTGGCTGCAAAGGGGTTGTGGCTGTTTGGCTTGGAAATGGTGATGGGATCAGGCTGTCACTGAGACCAAGCATGAATAAGTTCGAGTCTAATCATACAATGTTGGAGGTTGTATCGTGGACTAAGATCCAGCCAGGTTTTCTGAACCGGCAGATTATCACGTTGCTTTCATCTCAACAGGTGCCTGACAATGTCTTTGAAAGAATGCAAGAAACTATGATTCATAAACTGAACCAGATGCTTGTGGATGCTGATGTTGCATATGAGGTTCTTACAACATCATGCAATGAGCAAGGTAGCACTGCAGCAATGATGTTGAGCGCTGGTTTTAGACCTCAAACTGAACCTCACTTAAAGGCTATGATCTCATGCGTTAGATCATCTCAGCTAGGTGATCTTTTAGCAAAATCTAGAATCTTTGTTTCGAAAGCCAGGTGGTTGATGGGCTGCCTTGATGAACTTGGGGTCCTTGAACAAGGGCAATGCTTTATTCAGACCTCAAGCCCTTCGCTTGAAAATTGTTTTTCAAAGCATGGTTCAAGATTTTCAGCTCCACAGAAGAATAGGCAAGTCATTGTGGGTACCGTGGCCATGGCCAAGAATCCATGTCTTCATCCCGGAGATATTAGGATCCTCGAGGCTGTTGATGTGCCTTCATTGCATCATCTTTCTGATTGTTTAGTATTCCCTCAAAAAGGGGACAGGCCTCATACCAATGAAGCATCTGGAAGTGACTTGGATGGTGATCTCTATTTTGTTACATGGGATCAAGATCTTATTCCCCCAAGCAAAAAGAGCTCTATTGCTATGGATTACACCCCTGCCGAAGTCAGAAATTTACCACGACAAGTCTTTCCTCAAGTAAGTATTAAGCTATATGATTTTAACCTCAATGTATGTTGAATATACTATGCACTTTAAATATTCAAAGCTTTTGCTTACTGAAACTCAGAATGAAATTTTTTCGTCTTTAATTTGTTGTTATATTACAGTTTTAATAATAGGAAAAGAATTGGGAGAACAATTAAGATGGATGAGAATAATGAGAAGATTATACAAATCCTTTGTAGATCGTCACCAACTTTGCCTTTTATAGATAGTCTCATTAGAAGATCATTACCAATTATCTCTTTTAATATGTCTCTTCTTGTCATTAACTTTAGTTCAGTTAACTATATCGAAAATTAACCCAAACATCACATTGTCAAGCTTGTCTTTGTCATCTTCGTCCTGTGCCTTTCTGGTTTTGTATAACAAGCTGAACATAGAAAGTATCTGTCTTGCAACATGAGAGGTCTTAGAAACAAAAAAAGATTATGTTTTTGATTAATTAGTTAGTGATATTGTTTGAAATAATGAGAATGCAACAATAATATTTCCCATCTCAACTAACAGCTTTGGTGACATTTGCAAGTTGCAATGCTTGCATCAATCTAACATAAGAGGAAAAAGATAGCTAAAACTCTTACCATTTCACTACTTGAGGAAAAGTTCTCTAATATATATATATATAATCTGACTTCTTTCCTGTTGCAAATTGTTGATATCCCAATAGTAGTTCTATGTAGAATTTGACCAATGTTCTTTGAAACATTTTTCCTACAGGACATTATTGACTTTTACTTGAAGAATATGATAAATGAGAATCTGGGTGTTATTTGCAATGCTCATGTGGTACATGCTGACCTTAGTGAATACGGAGCATTCGACGAGAATTGCCTTAAGCTGGCTGAGCTCGCTGCGATAGCCGTAGATTTCCCGAAGACCGGAAAAATGGTTACTCTCCCTCCTACCCTTAAACCCAAGTGCTATCCTGACTTCATGGGCAAGGATGATTACATTTCCTACAAGTCAGAAAAGGTATTAGGAAAGTTATATCGCAGGATCAAAGATGTCACAGACGATACTGACTCGTCCGAAACTGCCTGCGCGGTCGAGGATTTACCCTATGATGTGGATCTTGAGGTTACTGGATCTTCGGATTATCTTGCTGATGCATGGCAGAACAAGGTCGTATACGAGCGCCATCTGAATGCATTGTTGGCTCAGTATAGAGTTAGCTCGGAAGGAGAGGTTGTTACAGGCCACATTTGGTCTCTGCCTAAATTCAATAGCAGGAAGCAGGGCGAGTTGAAGGAGCGTTTGAAGAATGCATATTCTTCTCTTCACAAGGAGCACCGGCAAGCTTTCGACAGCATGGACCCTGATTTTGTTCAACTAACAGACGCAGAAAAAGGAGTGCTTTACGAACGGAAGGCTTCAGCATGGTACCAGGTGACTTATCATCCTCGGTGGGTTAGGAAGTCGATCGAACTACACGAGCCTGATTGGGAGTTGGTGCCCGCGCGACTTAGTTTTGCATGGATCGCAGCGGACTACCTCGTCAGGATCAAGATAAGATGCGGCGAAGAGAGGAGAAAACTAAATAGCGCAAGGCCGATCGATTCCCTTGCGAGCTATCTTTCTGAAAGAATAGATTGATTTGCTCTATCGTTTTATCAGCTTTTGAATGGTGTTGATATGCTTTTCCCAAGGTGGCTGTACTCTTTTCTCTTGGATTCTAAGAGGACGCTTGGTATATATTCGGGAATGAGAATATGAATAGATTTGATTGAAGGGTTAATTAGAATGAGAATGATTGTTGGATTGTCGGTGTTTGATATAGATAATGGAATGAATATTATTCCCATTAGGGGTTGTTTGGTGTAGTTTAGAATAGGGAATGAATATTAATTAAAATTTTTATTTTATCTTTATTAGTAAAAATATAAAAATAATTACATACTCATGAATAAAATTATTTTATTAAAAAAATATATAATATAATGAATATTTTTGATGATAATTATATTGGATTCAGTGATATTTTTAATTCAATAGTTATATATTTCAGATTGATTGAAAGATTGATCTTTTATTAATTTTTTTTCTTGGTATGGCCGAAATTTTAGATTGTATTAAACAATCAATCTGATTCATCAACGTAGTTGTAAAAGGAGTCACAGGTCACAACATCCTAATTTGAACACAGAGTTAAGTTATAAATTTTCATTCAAATATAAGCACAAGGATAAGAAAGCATCAAAAATAATTCAAACAGTAAAGTGACAATTCAAACTGTAAAAATGACATTGTTTGTTTCATATTCAATTCACCAGTATGAAAGCAAAAAGGAGGAACAAAAGGATTATCACAAGGTCCAAGTATGAAAGCACAAAAACTGAACAATTTCCAAGTACGAAAGCAACAATCTCCAAGTACGAACATGCCCATTTCAAAATTCAACATCATCACAAGGAAACAATTATAAGCAACTAAGCGCAAAATCTTTGACTTCAGAAGGATCCAAATTGAGCAATAACTCAATCTTCACCGGATCTTCACAAATGACTTGAGCAGCCTTGTACTTGTTCTGACCAACAAACCCATGTTTATCCAACATCTCAAGAACTTGTGGCATTTTCGAAGATTTATCTTGAATCCAAGATGACATCGACTCAAAATGTGAGCTAACAGTCAGCATAAATTCATCAATCCTAAAGATTTATCTTAAAACCTTCATGTAGTTGAAAAATAAATTATCATGCTAAATTTAATCGGTTGAAAAACTTATTGAATATCCCAATTCTAAATATTCTAACCAGATCAAATACTAAACATGAATCTCATAGAAAACAGAGAAAAAACCTACCTAACCAAGAGAAAAACCCTAAATCAAAAGGGACGCTCACCTTTGTGATGCGCTGGAAGGGATCACCTCTGCAGGGAAGGAGGGTCGGCGATGCTTAAACCAAGAGAGGAAAGCTGCGCATGAAGAGGAAAAGAGAAAAGTTGGGCATCGGACGATGATGAGAGAAGAGAGCAATCGACGAGGGAGAGGGAGTCAGCGTCGGCCTCGCTCGTACGAGGAGGAAACCACAGGAGGGTTTCGGCGTCTGCGGAAACTTGTGAAGGAGAAGAGAAACTTTCTCTCGGGTGATGAAGAGAGAAGAGGGATGTGGCGTGACGAGGCTTCGGGCGCGCGCGTGCTTAGGCGATGAGAGAATGAAAAGTTGATATCCAAGGAGGGAGAGGGGAATCAAAACTAGGATATGATATCTTTATTTTGATTCCTATTAAGCCCTTTCAAACACCTACAAAAAAAAAATAATGAACCAGGCAGCAGACAAATTGAACCTGGGGTGACCGGCCCGGCCACACGGAAGTTTTCCATCGATCACCAAGGTAAATCGAGAAGCGCTCGCGATGAGCAATCTAGAAGCCTAGTTTCCCAGACTTCCAACCAAGCAACCCCTAAATCCTTTCCTTCTCGAAAACTATAGTTGAGTTTCAAAATATTAGGGTTTTCCAATGTGGTTTTTTTGTACAAGGCTAGTCAATTCTTGGGTTATGGCGTGAACAGAAATAGGCCGGTGGCTTCTGCGCCGAGCACCGATGGCTGGATACCGGTCCTTTGGTTGGCAGTGCGGCACGGTCCGGCACCACCACCAGCATTTCTTTCTCCTGGATGTAGGTTCCAGCTCATCCGGTTCTTGGCACCCTCATCCGGTGGTCACCGCCGGCACCCTACGGCTCTCATCGTCCTCTACATTGCCTGCCGGCACCACTTTCTGCACCTTACTATGGAC
>JAGFNQ010002030.1:134187-194187 GCA_024364735.1 Boesenbergia rotunda | reverse complement strand
AATTGTCTTTCTCTTTCTCAGTTAAAATTTTGAGACATCTGAATCTGTTTTTTCAGACTTTTCAATTTAAAATAATATATTATGAGAATAAGCTAAAAAATGTAAGGTAAACAAAGAAAAAATATTTCAGTTAAAAGAAACATCTTTTCCAGTATGATGTCAAAAATATATAAAGAGATATTTTTTTTATCTTTGATTAATATAAATTAATATATTAAATAATATATTAATAAATATATTACTATATAAAAAACCTATCAAAATACGTGATTTCAGATTCAAACCCATGCAGGGTCTGAAGTCAAATGACTTCATGGCCTAGTAGGGCCTAAAGTCATTTGACTTCAGGCCTTGCGTGGGCTTGAAGTCAGATGACTTCAGGCCCAACGTGCACTCAAAATTTTTTCATTTTAAAATTATTTTTTATAATATTTAATAATGATTTATTAAATTAATTATTTATAAGGTAATTTTTTATATAATTCTACAAGTTGTGATAAAATCCTCTCATTTTATTGAAATATTCAGGTATGATCAGAACATTCTAACATTTGTTTAAACTTGAAATAAGAAGGTTCTATCTGGATACTACCTAAATACACAATTGTTTAAACTTGAAATAAGAAGGTTCCATCTGGATACTACCTAAATACACAATACATGGCAAAATTGGATTCCTTATAGACCATCAACTCATATTTTTAGAATTTGTTGCAATAGGACTTTTGTAGGTCCATAAGTGGGTACGACACAAGTGGCACGACACAAGAAAATCATTTTTAGTAGTTAGGACTAAGTTTTGACATCATAATTAACTTCTCGTAGCTCAACTGAACCTAGTGATATCAAGTATTAAGAAATTCAAATATCGTAGGTCCATCAGTGGGTTTTGGCGAAAACTCACTAATGGGCCTAGAAAAGTCCGATTGCAATAATTTCATATATTATGAGTTTATGGTGTCGCAAAGATTCAAATTGTGCTATCTAATGTGTATTTAGGGGCATTTGAGATATTCTTAGAATGCGGCACCTCAGCATTGTGGACAATATAGAATATCTTTCGGTGCATTTCCTGTGTGTGATTCTACCCAGGAAGTTGAATAATTTTAGCACTCCCTTAATATTTTAAGGAAGGGGGAAAAAGTTGAAAAGAAATGAGTTTGGTGTGCTCCTAAATTTCATCCCCTGGATTAATCAATTGGAAATGAGTTCATCTTCTTGGCTTTTGGTTCCGTCAGGTTGGATATCTCATCGATTGTCCGCTTTGTTCCTCTAGAGTCAGATAATTTTCGATTATCGTCCTCTATTCGCAGCCGCAGGATGAGGTCTTCAAGTCTCATCTCCTTCTGCTTGCGCTTTAGGTAATTTTTGAAATCCTTCTTGTTGGTGCAAGTTGCATCAATGATGTCTTCCTCTAAATGTTTCAATGTTTGACAATATACTTAAGTCAGTGATACATTGAACAAGGGAAGGGTGAGTGAAGAAAACTGGACCAAGGTGAACCAAAGTCTTAGTTAACCTAGGCACTAAGACTTGGTGAGTGAAGCTGGGCACTGACAGGCCCAAATATACTAGATTAATTTGTCACGAAATGTATGGGCTCATCAAATTTAAATATCAATAAATAACTGGATAACTGCTGGAAACCCTTTTTACAATCAAAATCTGAAAGTGTAATATAGGGGCCACAGGTCGTATTTTTCTCGGGGCTAGTTGACGTTTGTATGATTCGCACTCGTGTTTGTGTGTCGTTGATATTTTGGGTTTCGAATGTGATTGGGTTTTGGATTGCAAATGAACTCGCAGGGAAAGGAAACTTAGCTAAAAAGCTAAACAAGTGATGATAGGAAACAATTCTGGTTTTAGATCAAAATCCAACAAACAACTAACGTGAAGCAATTGAAATTGATCAAATGAATGGGAAATATAACTCCAATTCAGAAATCGAACGTGCAGGTATAACTCCAACTAATGGACTGAATTGGCAATTTCAACTCCACTTAGATGCAAATCAAGCAAGCAACTAATTTCAAATGCAATGGAATTCAATTGCCAAGCTTCCTTGATATAATTCAGCAACTACAATCGAAAACTGCAGAAATGAATTTGGCACAGACTTGAAACTAGGATGCAGTAATGGAAGTCGACACAAGCCTGCTGATACTAAATGCAAAACTGTAAATATGGTAATTCAGCTTGGGAAGTGATACTGCTAGTGAAGCTTTATGCGAAAGTGAGTGAAGAATTCCAAGTCCAAGTTCTGATCAGTCACAAAACTCACTGCAGAACAATTGTGCAGCAACAAATTCTGAACACAGAAATTCAGCTACAAACCACAAGCAGAACAAGCACGGCAATTTAAATGGGGTTCACAAAACCAAGGTTTAGGAAAGATTAAAAAGGACTGATGAGCACTCGACATGGAAATTCAGAATTTACAAATAAAATTCGTGGTAGAACACTGATGTACAGCAAGAACTGATAAGCAAATTGAACCCAACTTCAGAACTTGATATCCTTGCTTTGGAATGAATCAAACTACCAGAGAATGCAGATGTTAAACTAAACTCGCATTGATACAATTTCAGAAACCTTAAGCTGAAGATTACAGAATTTTAATTCACGAGCAGATATAGCATCAAATTTGCAGAAATTCAGAAATTCAGATTTGCAGTTGGAAAGAAACAAACCTATGCAAGCTCAAGGGCAAGTGCACTAATTCAAGTTCAGAATAGACAACAAACAAGCTGAAATTGATACAGTGGTGTGAGGCCAAGAAAACATGGAGCAACAACCGGATCCAAATTTCAGAAACAAAGGAATTCAGAAACAGAATTTCGGATCCCAGTTGATGTGCAGAAACAATTGATGCAGAGATGAAAGGAAGCAAGTGTTCAGGACTGAAGTTGATTGCAGAATCTATAAATAGCTACTGAACTTATAAAGCTGAAACTGCAGAATAAAACTGAACTGCTGATTGAAATGGAGCTTGTAAACAGCTAACTGAACTTAACTGCAGAATTTGAACTAAAAACTAAACAAACTTGAATCAAATGCATTAGCTAACTAGATGTTGTCTTAAATTGCAAGCATCCAAATTTGACACACACTGAATTCGAAACAAATAGCAAAAATCAGAACTGGCACGCAAGAAAAACAGGGAAAAACTGATACATAGACAGCAATTCTGATACGCTAGCTAAAATCAGGAAGTAAACTGAAATAAAAAGCAATTAGCCACTAAACACATTACCTAGCTATTAAACTAGCAGAAACCAAACCTAATTTAAGCAAAACAATTGCATTAAACAAAGTTAACCAATCTGAAATTTCAGAAAAAGGAACTAAACTACAGCAGAAACGAAATTTACAGCTACAAACGAAAATTTACTAATTAAACTAAATCCCAATCCTTCCCTAGCTCGAATTCTCCTCGTTCGTCACGCAAGTGTGAGCCTCGAACCCGCAAGCTCAACAAATCAATGAGAAAACTCAGTCGGCGCTTGAATTCCGCTCAACTTGCTCAAATCTGAAACTTCCATTCGATTTCTTGGATTTAACTGCGTCCGCGTGAATTGGTGAGTGGATGATGATCAAAGCTACTCAGGGAACCCCTCTGGATAGCTCAGATGGAAGGTGATAGAGCACAGCCGATCCCAAGTCATCAAACGGTAGAACTGCGGAAACCTCTCAACAGCCCCTGTTTCTTGGACAATTTGAGGCTGGAAACTTCACAGATGAGTCTTCCTAATGACCTAGAACACAAGCTAGTGAAGAAATTGTGGTGGCCGCGCCTCGGATTGAAGAAAAATTGAAGAACTAGCTGAAAACTCGAAGAAGAAGCACTGTGCGGCGAAGACGCGACGAGGAGAAGCTGGGCAGCGTTTCTGATTAAATAGGAAATAATGGACGGCTGTGATTGATTTGATGAAATCCAACGGTAGATCTTGATCTGATTTGAGCCAAACTTTTATGATGATGATCTGGAGTCAGGATCTGCCTTGTGGTAGCTCGGATCCTCCAGATATGCAACGGATGGTCCAGATCAACTCTATCTGTGAATGGACGCTCTAGAGCCCTCCTTGCTTGATCCAACGGTTGATTTAGCTCTGATTGGGATGAAACCTTCAGATCTTGATCATAGAGCTTGATCAACCCTAATCCTAGCTCGGATTGCTTCAGATCGTCCCGGATGGCTCAGATCTAGCCGCTCTTGAATCGGACGGCCCGGATTAATCGTAGGCTTGATAATTCGATCCGGTTCACATCCGACTCAAGTTTGACCCAATATGCCCTAGGTCCAGGATCCTTTCTTGCCTACAAAAATATATCAGAAAATTAGTGGCCAAATAATCCAAAAATTGTATAATTTTGCAATTAAGTCCAAAATGAGATAAAGTTCCAAAAACCTAGGGTAAAATCATAATTAAGCAATAAAAACATGGGTCAAACATGGATTTTAGCAATTAAAATAATCACAAAAATGGTACTTATCAGGCACGAAGACCTAGTGAGTGAAGTTGGGCACTAAGACTTGGGGAGTGAAGTTGGGCACTAAGTCCTGGGGAGTGAAGCTGGGCACTAAGTCCTGGTTCGTGGAATTGGGCACTAAGTCCTGGGTAAGGGTTGGGCACGAAGACCTAGTTCGAGGAATTGGGCAAAAGTCCTGATGAGTGAAGTTAGACACTAAGTCCTGGATCTAGGGTTTGGGCACGAAGTCTTGGTTCGAGGGATTTAGCAGCTTAGCTGAGCGATGACTAAGGACATAAGTAGAGACGGGTCGAGGGTCGGACGTCTTGAGATCCGAGAGTATCGAAGGCTAAGCTAAAGTCCACCCGAATGGACAGGGTGGCAACCGTCTCCTGAGAGGCGTAGGTGAAAGGCGCGTTCCCGGGGGTGGGAACTTGCGTCGGTTCGACCTAGGGTTTCGCGGAAATTTGAAGTCAGAACCAAGTCCTTAAGATTAAAATTATCTACATGTTTGCTTTGTATTTATGTATCTTGTAGGTACCTAAAAGTGAAGACAAAGCAGACAAACAACCAGACAAACAAGGCTGGAAAAGGATGCTAGGCACCCCCATTGAAGGAGGCGCCTAGATGGAGCTAGGCGCCTCAAAGGACCAGGGTGCCCAGGTCAAGAGGTTTATCTATTGCGGCGAGTTCGGCGCAGAGATAAGCTTTGACTAAGCCCTTTGAGGCGCCCCATCAACACAGACGCCCCAATGAAGCATATAAAAGGGCATCGACCCCTTAGCTCAACACACAACTTTCCGAAACCATTCTAAGCTTCCCAAGTGACGACAAAGCGCTAACGACGAAGCTCTGCAACCAGGAGGCTCCAGGAGGAGGTGCGCAGCACTTCGGAGGTCTAGATCGACCGAGTTTCAATCTGTTTGTTCGGTTTGAGTTTACATTCTGCATTTTCATTTTATCTATCTTTTGTTTGTAACTCTTGCACTGTAAGACGGGTTTCTCCGCCTCCGGAAAGTCCGGAAAGGAGACCATTAGTGGACGGGCGTTCCCGTGCTTAGGCCTTGGATGTACTGACCCTGGGGGGTCGGGAACCAAGTACAATCCCGTGTGCAATTTGTGTCGTTATTTATTTTTCTGCTTTATTTTCCGCTGTGCTACTAATGCTCTGATTAGAACGAATTTCGAAAGTAAGACGAGTTTCCCCGAGAAGATGTTACGGTCGATATTCACCCCCCTCTATCGACGACACTGGTCCTACAATTGGTATCAGAGCCAGATCGCTCTTCACCGGACTAACTGCCGACGGAGCAAAGACGTCAGGAGTTGAGGGGGAGCCCAGGGGTGAATCAAGTACATTTTATTTTTAAATGTCAACTTTTAAATTCCATATAATATGCTTCAAGTACAGGGAGAGAGGGCACTATAAAAATCAGTGTCCTACTCATAAGACTCGTTCTTCACCGGCGACAAAAGACGTACCAGCACCAGGAGGCCGGAGGAACAAATATCACATCAAATGCTTCAAGGGCGAAAAATACGAACACTACAAGAATCAATGTCCGGCGAAGGTACGGAAAATTTACATTTCAAAAAATTTACAAATTCCTGCACTATCTTATGATAATTTAGATAATTTTTCTGATAAATTAGAATTATTGCATAGTTAAATTAATATTTTGCATGACCAACTAGAAAATGTAGATAGTAATAAATTATCAAAAATTAATTCTTTAATTGTCAATATCAATGCAATAATTTGTGAAATTAATTCTGAATTTACTAGTGATAATCTTGAAATTATTTCTGATAATCTTGAGGATAATGTTGAGATTAAATCTGATAATCTTGAAGATAATGTTGAAATTAAATATGATAATCCTGAAATTAATTTTGAAATTCTTAAGGATAATCCAAAAATTAATTTTGAAATTCTTAAGCATAATTCTGAATTCAAATTTGAAAATTTTACTGAACTCTGAATTTAAATTTGAAAATCCTACTGATAACTTTGAAAATCGTGAGATTAATCCTGTAAATATTGAAGATATTTCTGAGGATATTCTTGAGGTTATTAAAGATAATGCTGAGGATAACTTTGAGAATATTGAAAATGAAATTCTTTTAGATAATGATTTAATTATCAAATTTTTAGATAATAGTGAACATTATTATAAAACATTAACTAATGACCCAAATTACTCCACCCACTATCAGGATATTGAAGGATGTGATTTTAATGATGAGGATGAGGAGGAAGATGAAGTTTCTGAGATCAAGACTATAGTTAATAAAGTTTATAAAGATTCAAATAAATCAGAATTATTAGAAAAACTTGAAAAGATAAATAAATAAGAAATAGTAAAGGAATTATATATTTTTGAAATAATGAAGATGATGAAATTAAACCCACAACTTTTAACCAACCCAGGAATTTTGAAAATTAAATCAAGATAAACCTTAAAAACTTTGATTAAATTTTAATTAATTTTTAAGCCTTAATTTAATCCTTTATTTTTAAGATCAATTAATTCTTAACTTTAATTAATCCTTAATTTATTAATTTAAATGTTAATTAATTCAAAATTAATTTAAGTAATCCTTAATTTAATTTTTTAATCAACTTAATTAATCTTTAATTATTTTAACTTCAGTTAACGTTAATTCAATTAATTCTTCAATTAATCTTTAATTAATTCAAGTTTAATTAATCTTTAATTAATTCAAAATCAATTAATCTTTAATTAATTAAATTCAAGTAATTCCTAATTAATTCAATTAACCCTTAATTTAATAACTTCGATTAATTTGACCTCAATTATTTCTTAATTTTAATTAAGTCTTAATTAATTCAACTTCAATTGACTTTTAAGTAATTCTTAATTAATTCAACTTTAATTAATTATGAATTTAGATGCAATTAATTCTTAAGTAACTTAAACTCGAATTAAATAAGATCTTACCCAAATCGTAATAATTAATTTAATAAAATTAAATATATCAAAATGGGTTGACATATCTGCGGGTTCACACGATATGTGTCAAATCGGGAATTTGATGCATCATTAGAAACTTAATTAAAATAGTTTAACTTGTTTGACTCATGCATAACTGCTATGCCATGCATATGTAATTTTTTAAAAATATATGTCATGTTATTCACGTTTAATTTTATGCATGATTTAGAACGGTTATAGGAAAAAGAATAGTTGAAACTTGAACAACCTAGTATTAGGTGGAGGTGAGATGATAGTACGTTAGGGAAGCCATCTGGTGGAACTAGCCGAAGCTACCGATCCAAAACCTAAGCTAGTTAGACCAAAATTTTTCAAGAAGTAATTTGAAAATGAATTTTTGATAAAAGGCTTTATCAAGGAAAGAGTTGTTGCTCCAATAAGGCTATGACCAAAGAAGGCCTCTGTGCCTTGCCAAGACTTGGAAGCCGATTACCGAAAATCAAATTCACTTTACTATTTGATAAATTTGAATTTAACACAAGTTTCAATTAAATCTTAGATTTAACAATGAATTAAGAAAAATAATTCAAGCATCTCGCAATGCACCTATAAGGCAACCATGCTTGCTGTATTGAGACATCTAAAATGGGTGAGATGTTAAGGATTAATAAATTGAAAAATATTTTTTCAAAATTATTTTCCAAAACTCTTAGAATATTTTTTTCTAAAAATCTATTTTCAAAATAGTGCTTTAACATAATAATGTTTTTATGAATTTCATGATTGTCTGATTGTTTATACATATGATAGATTTTCAAAAATTATATTCTTTTGAAAAATTGTTTGACCTACACAATTAGACACAAGCCTCTTAGGTCAACACTAAAGTCCCCTAAGACACTTAGATATAGTCAAACAGTATAGGGGGAGTGTTTTATTCTTTTAAATTTTTTAAAAAAATTGTGCATTAAAAATCACTATCTTTTAAAATTATCTTTCGAAAACTGTGCCTTAATTACTATCACTTATGTTTTCGAAAAAGCTCATGCTTTAAAAGTTATTCATATTCCAAATTGAGTTTTCTAAAAACTTATCTTCTTAAAAATTATCATATTGCCATTCAAAGCTGTCCTTTTGATTTTGATAAACCCTAAAGACACAAAGGAGGTCTACCTCATGATCTACAAGGACTCCTAGGATGTGTCAAATTTAGGGGGAGTCTAAGTCAAAAGAAGATTTTCTGACAAGTATTTTTTTTCAAAACTATTTTTTTAAAATTAGATATTCTTTTGGGCTAAAACCAAACCCTAAAGACTCAGAGGAAGAGTACTTGTGGTCAACAAGCTTCCTAGGACTGGGTCAAGTTTAGGGCGAGGTCAAATTGAAAGAATTATTAAATATTTCAAAATAATATGTTTTCATGTACTGTATTGTTTAAATCCTTCTGAAAACATAAGGGAGTTTGTTTAAATACTGTCATCTTTTATGAAAATATAATACTATCACTTTCAAAATTTTTTTGTTTATAAAACTCTTTTGGAAAATAATATTTACTTGAGTTTGAAAAATTTCCAGGACACATAGGGATATGTCCTTGTAGTTAACAAGTTTTCCTAGGATTGTGTCAGACTGGAAAAGAAACTAAGTCAAACAAAATATTATGTTTTCAAATATCCTTAAAAAATGCACGATGTTTTTCTAAAGTACTTATGTGTTTCAAACTCAATATATTTTTTCTAAAGTGCTTGAATTTTTCAAAGAACTCAATATATTTTTCTAAAGTACTTGTATTTTTCAAAAGCTCAATATATTTTTTTAAAGTACTTGAATTACTCAAAAGCTCAATATATTTTCAACAATACTTGCATTTTTCAAAATATTCAAAATATGTTTTGAAAATCTTTCTCAATTGAAAAATTTTTCTAAGACAAAATTTTCTAAGTCTTCTGAAAGTACTTGGTTTTATACTATGCTTTCAAATATTTATACTAAGTATTTTCAAAAGAACAAAATGTTTTAGTGTTGGTGCAAGTGCTCTTGGAAATTTTTTTGATGTATGACAAAGGGAGAGAGTAAGCTTAAGTTAGAGAAAATTTAATTTTTTTTAAAGGATCAAATGAAATCAAAAGTTTTTCAAAAAGGGAGAGTGAGCTTAAGACTGGAAATTTATTTTTTTCTTTCCTTCCAAAGGATAGAAAGCTTTCCCAATGGATCAAAAAGTGTTTCCAAAACTTAGATCAATTTTGTTATTTTTATTTTCTTTTGATCCCAAGGATTATAATTTAGCCCTTTCAACCAATCTAACTTATGATATTGTTAAACATCAAAAAGGGGGAGATTGTTGGTGTAAGTTGCATCAATAATGCCCTTCTCTAAATGCTTCAATGTTTGACAATATGCTTAAGTCAGTGATACATTGAACAAGGGAAGGGTGAGTGAAGAAAACTGGACCAAGGTGAACCAAAGTCCTAGTTAACCTAGGCACTAAGACCTGGTGAGTGAAGCTGGGCACTAAGACCTGGTGAGTGAAGCTGGGCACGAAGACCTGGTGAGTGAAGCTGGACACTATGACCTGGGGAGTGAAGCTGGGCACTAAGTCCTGGTTCGTGGAATTGGGCACTAAGTCCTGGCCAAGGGTTGGGCATGAAAACCTGGTTCGAGGAATTGGGCAAAAGTCCTGATGAGTGAAGTTAGACACTAAGTCCTAGACCTAGGGTTTGGGCACGAAGTCTTGGTCCGAGGGATTGAGCAACTTAGCTGAGCGATGACTAAGGACATAAGTAGAGACGGGTTGAGGGTCGGACGTCTTGAGATCTGAGAGTATCGAAGGCTAAGCTAAAGTCCACCCGAATGGACAGGGTGGCAACCGTCTCCTGAGAGGAGTAGGTGAAAGGCGCGTTCCCGGGGGTGGGAACTTGTGTCGGTTCGACCTAGGGTTTCGCAGAAATCCGAAGTCAAAACCAAGTCCTTAAGATTATGATTATCTACATGTTTGCCTTGTATTTATGTATCTTGCAGATACCTAAAAGTGAAGACAAAGCAGGCAAACAACCAGACAAACAAGGTTGGAAAAGGGTGCTAGGCGCCCCTATTGAAGGAGGCGCCTAGATGGAGTTAGGCGCCCTCATTGAAGGAGGCGCCTAGATGGGGCTAGGCGCCTTAAAGGACCAGGGCACCCGGGTCAAGAGGTTTATATGCTGCGGCAAGTTCGGCGCAGAGGTAAGCTTTGACCAAGCCCTTTGAGGCGCCTCCATCAACACAGGCGCCTTAGGGGCTTCAACCCCTCAGCTCAACACACAACTTTTCGGAACCATTCTAAGCTTCCCAAGTGATGACAAAGCGCTAACGATGAAGCTCTGCGACCAGAGGCTCCAGGAGGAAGTGCGCGGCACTTCGGAGGTCCAGATCGGCCGAGTTTCAATCTGTTTGTTCGGTTTGAGTTTACATTCTGCATTTTCATTTTATCTATCTTTTGTTTGTAACTCTTGCACTGTAAGACGGGTTTCTCCGCCTCCGGAAAGTCCGGAAAAGAGACTATTAGTGGACGGGCGTTCCCGTGGTTAGGCCTTGGATGTACTGACCCTGGGGGGTCGGGAACTAAGTAAAATTCCGTGTGCAATTTGTGTCATTCTTTATTTTTCTGCTTTATTTTCCGCTGTGCTACTAACGCTCTGATTAGAATGAATTTCAAAAGTAAGACGAGTTTCCGCGAGAAGATTTTACGGTCGATATTCACCCCCCTCTATCGACGGCACCGGTTCTACACTTCCATGATGGAGGGAGTTTCTCGATTACCGTAGTAACTTTGAATAACTCGTTCAGCGGCATTCCTTCGACATCTAGATCATGCATTATCAGTTGCATGTCTTGGACCTGAGATGTGACACTCTTGGAATCCACCATTTTGAAATCCAAAAATAGGCCGACGATGAATTTTTTAGTCCGGCATTTTCGGTTTTGTATTTCTTCTCCAGCGATTCCCACAGTGACTCGGCTGTCTCCATCATGCAATATACGTTATATAGCACATTGTCCAGCGCATTAAGAACGTAATTGCGGCACAGGAAGTCTCCGTGTGACCACGTATCGCGAGCAGCCTGGCTCCCGGAATTATCTTTCGTAGCGGCTGGCGGGTCTTCACGCAGGAACCGTACAAGGTTTAGCGTGGTCAGGTATAACAACATCTTCTGCTACCATCTTTTGAAGTCGGCTCCGTTGAATTTCTCTGGCTTCTCGGCGTGATGGACGACGGTTGGTATATCGTTAATTCGGGCCATAGTAGTTTGCCGAATATCGTTTTACGATTGTTGGTTGCTGACTTGTATCACCTCGGTATTTGACTTAGTCGATTTACGACCGTCGGATCTTCCGGGAGGTTGCTTTCGGAGGAAGCAAACTGATTGGTTTACGTCGAGACTAGTGTTCAACAATATCTCCGTAAAACAATATTGCTCCGCTACTGGTACTCACGGATAGCAGCAATTCGTTTCCAAGATACAACGACGTCGTCTCGGAATAGTAGCACTTCAAATTCTGAAACTGGTGAACCTTTCCGTAGATTTTTTGGACTCTCGATGCAGAAGATGGATGAGTGCGAATGCTTTTAGATTGCAATGCTTGAATGAATGAAATGATCAAGTGGAGGGATCTATTTATATTGAGTGAAGAGGTAAGTACCCTTTGGTTCGGACAAATCTAGATCATTTATAACGAAAGGGTATAACCCTTTAAAGGTCTTTTAATCTCGTTCCATGATCTGAAGAGTTATAACTCTTCAGATCCCATCTTGATCTCAGCCGCCAGATTAGAACATTTAATCCGACTCCTCAGATCCATCCTCTCTCTTTACAGTTAGATTCAAATCCGACGCTCCAGATCGCACCTGCCTGCGATCTGTCCAGATCTTTGATCCGACGGCCACCATCTGTTCGCCCAATCCAGTCATCGTTCTCTACACAATCACGTGCCACATAGGCACTACCTCGTCATCGACATGCCACGTGGCGCCACCTGATCATGACACGTCACACCGACATGCCACGTGGCATCACCTGATCACGACACGTCATCGTCACGTGGAGCATAAATTAAAGCTCCTCAATGCTCCTTGCGACGATGCGTAAGTGCGAAGTGCATAATGTGCCAACAGAGCGCCCATTGTACGCACACGTGGCGGGTGGCGGGCTCGCAGGTGCGAGCACCTGCTCGCCCAAGGGTAGAGACCTCTTGTGCTTTTGTATGAACAACATTAGCACAAGAACACATATAAAGAAACACTGGCTCTCGCTGGTTAGCAATATGGGACTAAAGCCCCATCTTTTTCCTTAATGTTCATTTGAGCGTATCTTGAACAATTAATTTCTCATTCACCCTTAATCAGTTTTGAGCAAATAAATAGTCCAGATTTATCTACGCGAAATGTAGATTTCGATTTTGAAGTCAAACTTGACTTTCAATGATTGATGGCATCAAAATTTTACTTTGCAAAATCGTATCCAACAATCCCCCCACATGAATGGAAATTAATGCATGTATTGCATGTATGCATGCTGACACGTTACAAGAGCCCAATCGATAAGTCAATAAATCGGGAAAGGTAGCTTGTGGCTTTGAACCTTCCGTAGTGGAATGCTATTGAGCATACTAGGCTGCGTAGTGAACGTGATGTCTTGAACTGCTCAGCTGTTGGTGTATTCTAAGACAATAACACCCACACAGACTTATCTCACCCACTTTTGGTTCTCATGGTTGGTTCCGTTTCGGTCATGGACACCATCTTGGATTTATGAGTGTTTCATTGAAGCGGCCTGTATTCACACTCACATATGTGACACTTCTATCAAGAGTATCCTATCATACTCCACCTTAAATGTATAGAAGTCATTAAAAGCATAAGCTTATCCTCACTACATGTGGTAGGACAGCACCAAATCATCCTAGGATTGGGATAGTAGAGATAATTATTTCTCTTGTGCTGTTACATAACTTCTGTAACTTTGTTGTCCCATTGAACCAAGATCTCGGGATCTTCAGTCAACAAGGTTGGGTTATCGCTACAGTCATTTTTAGTTGTAGATTTTCAATCTCATTCCTCTTGATGAGCAGTATACTTGATCTCGATTTAACCCCTTCGTTAGGGGATCTGTCAAATTATCCTTAGATTTGACATAATCGATTGCAATCACTCCGTTCGAGATCAATTGCCTAATGGTATTATGTCGACGACGTATATGTCATGACTTACCATTATACATACTACTCTGTGTTGGATCGAGAGAACCGATAGAGGGGGGGGGGTGAATATCGGAAAGCGTTCGGATTTGAAAAGAGAATGCGTAGCGGAAGATTAAAAACAAAAACACGCAAACACAGATATTTTTACTTGGTTCGGAGCCTAGGTCGACTCCTACTCCAAGGCCCACGATCGCTGACCGTTTACTGCGGGCAATACTATAATCGCATAAAAAAACAGTTACAGAAATGGAATTACAATTTAAGTACAGTACTGAAATTGAGCTCTTCTTTTTACCGACGTCCGATGTAGATTACTTTTTCCGGAGCAGTAGGACGTCGTCGGCGCTTGTATCTTGAGTCGAGAGGTTGCCGGAGCAGAGCGCAGAAGCCGAAGAGTGTGGAAGCGTTGAAAGAATTCGTTGTCCTGAAGCCTTGGTTCGAGGGTCCTTTTATAGCGCCTGGGGGCGCCCGGAACGTCGGGGGTGCCCCCCACGTGTCGGCCGATCCACCTTTAGCTCGGTCAGCGTTTGATCCCTTCAAACTCAGGATTAGATCGGGGCGCCCGGGACGCTGGGGGCGCCCGGGAGCACGGGGGCGCCCGGGAGATGAGCTGTCGAAGCCTGCCTTTGTTTTGTGTGTTTTGTGTTCACCTTGGGGGCGCCCGGGACACTCTGGCACCTTGGTCAGCTGTTGCCTCATTCCTTTGAGGCTCTCTGAGCTGCAGACACTCGTTCCTTCGGTCCTGCATCCAGGGTTAGTCCAAAACACCAAAAAACAATAAGATGTTAGTTTATACAGCCTTAGCTGTCTTGGTTCTGACTTTGGGCCTCCAAAATGGAGCCCTAGGTCGATCCGACGCCTACTGTTCCCTCGATGGGGAACGCGTCCTCACCTACTCCTCTTGGGAGAATGTACCTGATGCCAACCGCTCCTCTAGTTGGACTTTTGCCTGGCGGTCCTTTGCCATGTCTTGGATCGAGCTGTCCTTCGCCCGGTGCCTAGCATTCCTTCGCTAGGTCTTCAGTACCTTGGCATTCCTTCGCCAGTGCCTAGCAGTCCTTCGCTAGGGCTTTGTACCCTGACATTCCTTCGCCAGTGCCTAGCAGTCCTTCGCTAGGACTTTGTATCCTGACATTCCTTCGCCAGGTGCCTAGCAGCCCTTCGCTAGGGCTTTGTTTCCTGGCAGCCCTTCGCCAGGTGCCTAGCAGTCCTTCGCCAGGTGCCTAGCAGTCCTTCGCTAGGACTTTGTTTCCTGGCAGCCCTTCGCCAGGTGCCTAGCAGCCCTTCGCTAGGACTTTTCCTGCACACTTGAGTAACATTGTTAGAACACCAATAATACTTAACTTTGAACCCTTTGCCAATATCAAAACAAGGTTCAATATGGTGCTTCCTGCACCAACAATCTCCCCCTTTTTGATTTATGGCAACACGATTCAAAGTTAAGTAAAAATTATAACAGTTTAAGCACGAAGGTTAAGACCAATGAAACATGACAATTCTTAACAGTCTAATACCAATGTAATTTGAACAGAAAATTTTTTCTCATACTCATACTCCCCCTGAATAATTGTTTTATAAAACAATAATTAACTTAACTCTTAACTTTGACCTTTCCTCCCCCTTTGACATATATCAAAAACAAACATGGGTGAACAAGGTATCTAATAGGGATTTTTCAGTTTTTCTAAATGCTTCATATTTTTGACAAAGTGTTTTTCAAAAATAGAGTAAAAGCATTTTTAAAACTTTTTACACTTAGATAATTTTCCATTATGAAAGGTTTTGCAAGCCTAAATTTTGTTAAATAACTTTTACTTACAAGGCTTTGCAAAAAGAATTTTACTTAGGCAAAATTTTGAAGTCAAATTTTCCAAAAAAAATTCAACTTTGAGAATTGAGAAAAATTAAAAAAAATTTGCACACTTAGAAGAATTTGCTTGGAAATACTTTGTGTATTTTGAAAAACAAAATATTTAAGAAATTTCTAGACAAGTTTTTCACCAAATATTTTACTTAGAAATATTTGCCAAAATTTTCAAAAAGTTTTTACTCAGACAAATTTTGTTTACTAAGAAAAATTTTACTTAGGAAAAAACATTGACTTTAAGAATTTTTGGAACACTTTTTTTTTTAAAAAATTAAACAAAATTTCCTTTTTCTCCCCCTTAATGTGAAATTCTTCTCCTTAATTTTTTTTTGATCATTTCCAAGTTCAGTTTTGAAAAAAGTATTTTGAAAAACTTCTGAGTATCACAAAGGAAATTCTAAGTTAAGAGCAACTCGAAGTTTTCAATAAAGTTTCTTTGAAAAGGGAAAAAGTTTAAGGAAGAATTTAATTTTCACTTTTTCTACTCTCCCCCTTGGCCATATATCAATAAAGAATTCTTGAAAAATATATTTTGAAAGAAGTTTTAAGGAGAAAGTTTGTGTATCAGAGCCTATGAGTTTTGAAAACATAAAAATACTTAGTATAATTCTTGAAGGCATAGCAAAAAGGCTTAAATGTCCAGATTAAATCCATTTTGAAGAGTATTAATGTGCAGTTCTGAAAAATATTTTGTATTTGTAAGAAAGTATTAGAAAGATTTTCCTTAAAAAAAAATAGATTTTTCAAGTACATTTGAGATTATGATTTGAAACACATAAGTACTTATTAAAAAAATATTAGACTTTGAAAAATATAAATAATTTTTGAGAAGTATTAAGCATTTTGAAAACATAATATTTTACTTGACTAGGTTTCTTTTCCAGTGTGACACAATCCTAGGAAACCTTGTTAACTACAAGGATATTTTCCTAAGTGTCCTGGAAGTTTTTCAAACTCAAGTAAATATTATTTTTAAGCAAAATTTTGATAATTCAAAATGATAGTACTTTGAAACAAAAATTACTTAAGTTTTCAAAAGGATTTTAAACTTGCAGTGCATGAAAACATATAATTTTTAAAAAAATGTTCAATAATTCTTTTAATTTAATCTGCCCCTAAGCTTGACCCAGTCCTAGGAAGCTTGTTGACTACAAGCGATCTTCCTCTGAGTTTTAGGGTTTGATTTAAATTATAAGAATTATCTAATAACTTCAAAACAAATAATTACCAAAAGAAATTTTAGTTATTCTTCTTTTGACTCAAACTCCCCCTAAATTTTACACATCCTAGGAGTCCTTGTAGATCATGAAGTAGACCTCCTTTGTGTATTTAGGGTTTATCAGAATCAAGAGAATAGTTTTGAATAAAAGTATGGTAATTTTCAAGAAGATAATTTTAGAAAATTCAATTTGGAATGAAGAGAATTTTTAAAGAATAAGCCCCGAAAACAAAATTTGAAATGACAATGGTATTTTGAAATATAGTATTTTTGAGCTTCTTCTAATTTGATCTCTCCCTAGATCTGACACAGTCTGGCTTTTATCTAAGTTCTTTAAGGGGTTTCAGTGTTGAGCAAGTTTGACTATGTTGACTGGGGTTGACTTTTTTGACCAAGTTTGACTAAGTTGACTATGTTTGACCAATCAATAACTAAATCAAACAAGCCCTAGATTATATTTAAAACGAGTCTATTGAGATATTTAACATGAAATTAAAAAAATGTTAGAATTGAAAGAGTAGGGTACCGAAAACTGAAAAAAAGAGATAATTTTGAATAACTTTTGAAAACATTTTTTATTTAAAAAGATAGTGAATTATGCTTTTAGGTCCTAGATGTCTCACCCAGTTCTACATGATCAAGCATGTTAACCTTATGGGTTTTGTGAGACAAACATAGAAGTAAGGATTTTACTTTGAAAAATCATGATTAATTTTGAAAAACTGAATTAACTTTGAAAAACCATTTTAATGAATTTTAGCTTTATTTTGAAAAAGTTGAGTCTAAGATCAATTGAAATTTGTGTTAAATTTGAATTTGACAAGAAGTAACTTGAATTTGAATTTCAAAAATTGGCTTCCAGGTCTTGGCGAGGCACTAGGCCTTCATTGGCCGTAGCCTTATTGGATCATCAACCTTTTCCTAGACAAAGTCTTTTAGTGAAATTTCATCTTCAAAATTACTTTTTGATAAATTCTGGTCTAACTAGTTTGGGTCTTGGATCGGTAGCTTCGGCTAGTTCCGCCAAAATGGCTTCCCTAACGTACTATCATCTCACCTCCACCCAATACTATGTTGTTCAAATTTCAGTTAAACCGTTTTAGTCCTTATCTAACCAGTCCTAATTCTAAGCAAAAATAAATAACTAAAATAAAAGCAACATACAATTAAAGCAAACAAGAAAAAATGATCTAAGTTACATCATAATCGAAATAAAACTCTGGTTTATACAAATTAACCACGTTATTTATGATAAATGTTGGATTTTCAGGTATTGAAAATTTACCTTTTGATTCCCGGTTGGGAATCTCCCCCTTGATACTTGTCGTCATTCTTCTTTGTTTCTTTATCATCTTGTAGTGAACACGAGCTAATCGGAACAGTTTGGTTCGATCTCCTTCTTTGTCGTCAAATATTAAGTCTGAGTTGGACTCCGGTACTGGTTGAGGCCACTTTTGCAGTTCTCTTGGAGTTTTCCCTACAATGAAAACTATACCTTCCTCGACCATTGCAGTATCAGCTTGATTATTTAACCTTAATTTAGAAGAAAATGATTCAAAATTAGTTACCAACTTTGCCTCAGAAAACTCGTCGTCTGACTCAGGTTCGATTTCAACGTCGGGTGTCGAGTCTGACTCGGCTATCTGTGCTTGGACCGAGACTGCAAGATAACTTTGGTAATCTTCTTCTTCATTTGATTCGTTCGATGATTCGAACATATCTCCTTCAAAGACCTCAATATCGAAGCTCTTTTCGTATAGGTTGAGTAGCTTCTCCCACATCTCTTTAGCACATCCAAATGAACCGACTAGCTTGAGTTGTTCGTTGGTTAGACCGCATTGTATGATCTCTGTTGCCTTAGCATCAGTCTCGATCTTCCTCAGAGTTGGTTCGTCCAATTTGTCCCAAGCGATCGATGTTCCATCTTCCTTGGGGAATCTGAACCCCGTTTGGATTATCGACCATAAATCCATATTAGCCTTCAGGTGGGATTCCATTTGACTTCTCCAGGAGTTGAAATTTTCACCAAAGAAGAGCGGTGGACGAATGCTATTCCATTCTTGATTGGCCATTAAAAATAATCCTTGCACACAAAAGAAATAACAGAAATGTACCAAGACTTGGTCTTGGATTAGTAGTGCGGGAGAAGGAAAAAAATAGCCCAAAAAAATATTACACGACTTTCGAGGTAGAATAATAATAAAATAATAAAAATAATTTATGACAAATTTTTGAAAATGTTGATTTTGTCAATTCTGATTAATAATGACAAAGTAAGAATTTAATGTTAAAAAAAATTTGCTCGAATTAAAGTAGCACGAATTTCGAGAAAAATATTAAAATAATAAAAAAAAGTTTATGATAAATTTTCAAAAATTGTTCGTTTTATCAATTCTGACTTATGGTACAAAAATAAGAATTCAAAATTGAAAAAGGTCGAGTGGTGTTGCACCACTTCGATTAACGAGAAAAGATTAAAAATGATAAAATAATTTTGAAAATCCGAAAGACTCTCAAATTGGTGGTTGCACCAAATTTGAGCTTCCCCGCTCTGATACCACTTGTTGGATCGAGAGAACCGATAGAGGGGGGGGTGAATATCGAAAAGCGTTCGGATTTGAAAAGAGAATGCGTAGCGGAAGATTAAAAACAAAAACACGCAAACACAGATAATTTTACTTGGTTCGGAGCCTAGGTCGACTCCTACTCCAAGGCCCACGGTCGCTGACCGTTTACTGCGGGCAATACTATAATCGCGTAAAAAAATAGTTACAGAAATGGAATTACAATTTAAGTACAGTACTGAAATTAAGCTCTTCTTTTTACCGACGTCCGATGTAGATTACTTTTTCCGGAGCAGTAGGACATCGTCAGCGCTTGTATCTTGAGTCGAGAGGTTGCCGGAGCAGAGCGCGGAAGCCGAAGAGCGTAGAAGCATTGAATGAATTCGTTGTCCTGAAGCCTTGGTTCGAGGGTCCTTTTATAGCGCCTTGGGGCGCCCGGAACGTCGGGGGCGCCCCCCACGTGTCGGCCGATCCACCTTTAGCTTGGTCAGTGTCTGATCCCTTCAAACTCGGGATTAGATCTTGACCGGGGCGCCCGGGACGCTAGGGGCACCCGGGTTGACCGGGTCACAGCTTATCCCTTGGCTTCGCTGGCTTCTGGTTCGATGGCATGCACAGGGGCGCCCGGGACGCTGGGGGCGCCCGGGACGCTGGGGGCGCCCGGGAGCAGCGGGGCGCCCGGGAGCACGGGGGTGCCCGGGAGATGAGCTGTCGAAGTCTGCCTTTGTTTTGTGTGTTTTGTGTTCACCTTGGGGGCGCCCGGGACACTCCGGGCGCCCTGGTCAGCTGTTGCCTCATTCCTTTGAGGCTCTCTGAGCTGCAGACACTCGTTCCTTCGGTCCTGCATCCAGGGTTAGTCCAAAACACCATAAAACAATAAGATGTTAGTTTATACAGCCTTAGCTGTCTTGGTTCTGACTTTGGGCCTCCAAAATGGAGCCCTAGGTCGAACCGACGCCTACTGTTCCCTCGACGGGGAACGCGTCCTCACCTACTCCTCTCAGGAGAATGTACCTAATGCCAACCGCTCCTCTGGTTGGACTTTTGCCTGGCGGTCCTTTGCTAGGTCTTGGATACCGAGCTATCCTTCGCCCGGTGGCTAGCATTCCTTCGCTAGGTCTTAGTACCTTGGCATTCCTTCGCCAGTGCCTAGCAGTCCTTAGCTAGGGCTTTGTACCCTGGCATTCCTTCGCCAGTGCCTAGCAGTCCTTCGCTAGGACTTTGTATCCTGGCATTCCTTCGCCAGGTGCCTAGCAGCCCTTCGCTAGGACTTTGTTTCCTGGCAGCCCTTCACCAGGTGCCTAGTAGTCCTTCGCTAGGACTTTGTTTCCTGGCAGCCCTTCGCCAGGTGCCTAGCAGCTCTTCGCTAGGACTTTTCCTGCACACTTGAGTAACATTGTTAGAACACCAATAATACTTAACTTTGATCCCTTTGCCAATATCAAAACAAGATTTGATATGGTGCTTCCTGCACCAACACTCTGTGCCATTCCAATTGCCGATTGACTATCACAGTGGATAAGTACGGCGGACACATGTTTTGTCCATCTCGAAATATCTTCCAAGAAATTCTGCAGCCATTCAGCTTCTTCAACTGCTTTATCAAGTGCTATAAACTCGGATTCCATTGTTGACCGAGCTATGTATGTTTGCTTAGAGGATTTCCAAGATACTGCTCCCCGATCGATCATGAATACATATCCACTAGTGGATTTGGTGTCTTTTGTATCGGAGATCCAATTAGCATCACAATATCCCTCCAAGACTGCGGGATACCTTCCGTAATGCAATCCGTAGTTCATAGTATATTTTAAATATCTAAGAACTCGCATCAGTGCTTTCCAATGGGTGTCATCTGGATTGCTCGTAAAACGACTCAGTTTGTTGACCACACAAGCAATATTTGGACGAGTACAGTTTGTGAGATACATCAAACTGCCAATTATTCGGGAATATTCCAATTGCGATATGGGTTCACTATGGTTATTTGCTAAGTGTTGACTTAGATCCATAGGTGTTTTTATAGTAGAGAGATCGTATGCATTGAATTTTTTCAATACTGACTCTACATAATGGGATTGTGTTAAAACTATCACATCAAATGTCCTGAGAATTTTAATTCCCAATATGACATCTGCTAGACCTATATCTTTCATGTCGAAACTATTGGTCAACATTTTCTTAGTACTCACGATGATATCATGATTACTTCCCATTTAGAGCATGTCGTCTACGTATAGACAGACGATTACATAACTCTCAGGTGTGCTTTTGACATAAATTCATTTGTCACATTCATTTATTCTGAATTTGTTTGACAACATTATTTTGTCAAATATTTCGTGTCATTGCTTTGACGCTTGTTTAAGTCTGTACAACGACTTAACAAGTCGACACACCTTTCCCTCAGTTCCAGGTGCTATGAACCCCTCGGGTTGCTCCAGGTAGATTTCTTCTTCTAACTCACCATTTAAGAACGCAGTCTTAACACTTAACATTCATTTGGTGTATTTCAAGGTCATACAATGCTGCAATGGCTATCAGCACTCGTATGAACGTAATCCTTGTCATCGGTGAATAGGTATCGAAGTAATCAAGGCCTTCCTGTTGCTTGTACCCTTTAGATACAAGTTTGACCTTATACTTGTCAACCGATCCATCAACTTTATACTTGCATTTTAGTATCCACTTACAACCTAATGGTTTAGTACCAGAAGAAAGGTCTACTAATTCCCAAGTATGGTTATTCATGATGGACTCGATTTTACTATTGACATCTTCGTTCCACAATGGGGCGTCGGGACTAGAGAGAGCTTCGCTTAGTGTTCTTGGGTCCATTTCTGACATGAATGTCATGAAATCTGGCTCGAATGATTTCTCAACTCTAGCCCGTTTGCTCCGATGTGGCTCTTCGCTTTGATCGTCAATAGTCCTTTTATGACAACTAAGTTATGGAACATTATCTTTGTTAGAACTTCCGTTGTCATTATTTTGAACGTTTTCCTTCTTATTTGGGAGCACGTCTTCAAAAAAAATATTACATTCCGAGATTCTATGGTTGTACCCACAGAATATCAATGATGTCTGACTTATGAACTATGAAGCGATATGCACTACTGTTTTGAGCATATCTGACAAATATTGCATTGAACGTTTTAGGTCCGATCTTAACTTGCTTTGGCTTAGATACTTCGACCTTTGCTAAGCACCCCCACACTTTCAAGTATTTGTACGATGGCTCGCAGCCTTTCCATAGTTCATATGGTATTTTATCATTTTTCTTATGAGGGATTTTGTTGAGAATGTGGTTTGCTGATAATATGACTTCCTCCCACAAGTTCTGGGGTAAGCCTAAATTTATCAACAAAGCATTCATCATTTCCTTTAGTGTCCGATTTTTACGTTCGGCAACACCATTCGATTGAGGTGAGTAAGGTGTCATTGCCTAATGGATAATTCCAGATTCTGAACAGAATTCATCAAACGGTGCACCATATTCTCCACCTCTATCACTACGAATTATTTTAATTCATTTTTCAAATTGATTTTCAACTTCCGTTTTATAGGTTCTGAAAGCTTCTAGGGCTTCATCTTTACTTCTTAAAAGAAAGACATAACAGAACCTCGTGCAGTCATCGATAAAAGTAATGAAGTACTTTTTACCTTCTCTAGTTTGCACGAATTTCAAGTCACATAGATCACTATGTATTAATTCTAGAGGAGTCATTAACCTTTCCACTGAATGAAAAGGTAGTCTCGTCATTTTTGCTTCCATGCACATTTCGCATTTGTGTGTTTCGTCAATATCGATGTTCGGTAATAAATTTAGTTTGAGGAGACGTTTTAGAGTATTATTATTGACATGCTCAAGCCGATCATGTCATAAATTAAAACACTCAATAACATAGCTGGAAGCTTTTAATTTATTACCATCAAAATTACGGTGTACAGTTATTACAACCATCTTGAACAAATTTTGTTTTAAATACCCCTTTCCTACGAAGACACCATTCTTCGTAAGCACAAAGTTGTTGGATTGGAACACTAGTTTGAATCCGGCTTTAACAATTACCGATCCAGAAACTAAGTTCTTCCTGATGTCGGGAACATGGAGCACATCAATGAGAGTTAGTGTTAGATCGTGTTTGTCTTTCTAGAGGGGGGGTGAATAGCAACTTTCGATTTTCTACCTATCACGTTAGCAAGCGCAAGTGGAATAATAAATAAATAATAGCAAACAATGCTAATGCAAACCTATTTATGTAGTTCGGAGATGACGCTCCTACTCCACGACAGTCCATAAGGTGGACGATCCCTTGATCCTTCGGTGGATCACTTCCTGGATGCCCTCCGGCTAGCTCGTGTAGCTTCTTGTGGGTGGAGAAACCTCGCCACAATCCCGGACACACTTCTGAGCACCAAAGACTACTAATGAGCTCTAACCAAGTTCATTTCGTCAAGAGCTCCCAACCCAAACCAAGTTCTCTTAAATAGAACTCAAGGCTGAACCTAGCCGCTACCAGTCGACTGCTTCCAGGGCAGTCGACTGGTCCCACTGAAAATCGACCGTTGCAAGCCCAACGTTCGAATTTACATCCACCTACCAGCCACATACCAGTTGACTGCTCCCAGGGCAGTCGACCGATGTTTCTGTGGTGTTTATCAGTCAACTGCCAAAACCCCAGTCGACTACCCACCTAGGTTTTCCTCCCCGAGTACAATTCCCTCATCACTCGATCCCTAGGATTTCCCCGAGTACATTCCCTCAGCACTCGTACCCTCATGACTCAGCTGACTCTTCACCAGCAGCCTTGACTGTTGCCTTCGCGCCCTTTTCATCTTTGGCTCCCGTCTCTCGGATGCGCACACAAGCCTCTAGCTTGTCTCCATTGTTGGGGTAATCTATGATCCGGAGTGACCATGTGTTTTGATGTTTGGGAAAAGGATTTAAGTTAGGTTTATCCTTGTGTTCTAATATGTGTATGTGAGTGTGCAGAGTGTGCAGGTTACACATACTGACTTAGCTGGACAGCTTCAGTACGGTGATGGGTGGCATGGAGACAAGCCGCGGGCTTGTGTGCGCACCTGAGGGACTATGGATAGCAGGGACGATGAGCCGAGGGGCGCGGACTTCGAGACATGCGTGAAGGATGGCATGGAGGCAAGCTGGAGGCTTGTGTGCATCCGAGGGATGAGAGCCAAAGATGAAGAGGGCACGAAGGCAACAGTCGAGGTTGCTGGTGAAGAGTCAGCTGAGTCATGAAGGGACGAGAGCCGAGGGAAGAGGACTCCAAGGGCAAGCCGGGAAGTGGACTTCAAAGGGCACACGTGAAGGGTGGCAAGGAGGCAAACTGAGGGCTTGCGTGCGCATCCGAGGGACGATAGCCGGTGGAAGAGGACTTCAAGGGGCAAGCCAAGAGAGTATGCTTGAAGGCACATGTGAAGAAGGGTCTTCGGAGTGAGGAGGAGTGTTGTTGTAAGCTGGGCAGTCGACTGGTAATATAACAGTCGACTGCCAGCAAGAACAGAAACTTACAGAAGGTAGTCGACCCTGGACCAGTCGACTGCTCTGGGAGCAGTCGACTGGTAGTGTTGGCTGAAAATTTGAACGTCGAGCTGGAACGGTCAATTTTTAGTGGGACCAGTCGACTGCCCTGGGAGCAATCGACTGGTAGGGTATTTTTCAGCTTAGAGTTCTATTTAAGAGAACTCGGTTTGGGCTGAGGACCTTTGGCGAAACTTGCTTGGTCAAAGCTAGTTAGTAGCCTTTGTTGCTCAGATAGTGTCCAAGAGTTGTAGAGAGGTTTCTCCACCTACAAGGAGATACGAGATCTTGCAGGAGGTGCTCCGGGGAATCATCCACTGACGGATTAGGGATAACCCACCTTACGGGCAGCCGTGGAATAGGAGTTCTATCTCCGAACCACGTAAATAGGTGTGTTCTTTCTTAGTTAGGTTTTGTTTTTAGTTAGTATATTCCGTTTGCGCACTAACGATTGTAGGAAGAAACCAAGAAATTGCTATTCACCCCCCCTCTAGCAAGACGTACATGATCTAACAAGTGGTAACAGAGTGAGGACCGCACTTGTTGGAATAACCGCCAAAGGAGCACAAGCTAGAGGAGAAGATGATGGAAGACAAGTTGAGGGATGATATCAACACACCACCATTCTACGATCATGAAGACTTTGATTATTGGAAGACAAGGATAAAGACTTGGCTTGGAATGGAGTGGGAGTGCATGATGGTAATAGAAGAGCCCTTCGAAGTTCCAAAGGACAAGCACAGAAAGAAGCTTCGACCTAGATATTGGACTAAGGAGCAACATATTCTAGGGCAAATAAGAAGGTAATTAATATATTAGTTAACATTTTGCCTAATAATGTTTTGAGTAGTGTAGGGGAATATAGAAGTGCACATGAGTTGTGGAACAAGTTGGAGGAATTTCATAAAAACCCTACCCGAGCTCAAATAGAGAGGCCAAAGAAGTGAGTTCAATGGTCCAAGAAGACCAAGAAGAAAAAGAATTATCAACATCATTAAGTGAAGTGTCACAAGATAGTGAAAGGTCATCCACTTCATCTAGAGAAGAAGAAGAAGTATCAACTTCAAGAATTAAGGGGGAGGAGAGACCCTCATCCATACAAGAGCAAGAAAAAGCTCCAACCTCCACCAAAGCCAAATCAAAAGAGCACATCATATGCTTTGGATGCAACAAGAAGGGGCACTACAAGGACAAGTGTCCACTAGGTAAAAAGGAGGTAATCCCTAAACCCAAGTCCATTCATTTAAAATCTAATGTGGGTTGTAGGGAAAAGAAAGAAAAGAAGCACATTAGGTGCTATACTTGCGGGGAGCTAGGACACTATCACACCAAGTGTCCAAGAAAAGGAGAGCTAAAGAAATTGGAACATTTGAGAAGATGGGAGAAAGAAGAGAAGAAAAGAAGCTCACATCAAGGGGGAGCTTCAAAGGTAAACGGGAAGGTAACTCGTTGTTTAAAGTTAAATCCAATTTCAAATTCTTATATGCTCATTAGGAATAGTCATGGATTTAAATATCATGATAGGAGTAGGGTTAATATTGTAGATCAAAATCCTAGGAAATCAATACATCATGAAAAATCTAAGACCACTAGACCTAAGGATCCATGGACTTGGTTGCTTTTGATGGACTTGGTTGCTTTTGATGCTTCTTGATGTTACTTTGCCCGAGACGGTCAAAAGACTAAGTGTGGGGGAGGTGGCTAGTGCTTTGAAATGTTTTGGTAAGAAGTGTTATATTTTGGAAGCTTCTTTTTGTTGAATTATATTTGAAAATCTGTTTTGATGATTCTTAAGGGATGAGGAGAGTATCAAGGATGAAACTAAAAAAAAAAACAAAACAGGAAATGCAGATTAGAAGGAAGAGGTTGCCAACTTGATGGAGTTTTGTATCAAGAAGGAGTTGAAAAAAATTGGTTGGTGAAGGCTACATGTGGAGCATCTAAGTTCTTGAATATAATTTGATGTTTCTGTTGATGCAGTCTGACCCTGATTGTTATTTTGGTGTTGACACCGATTTTAGTTTAGGTTGATGAGATGATTATGACTAAGTCCTGGTCGGGGACTGGGCTTTGGATGAATGAAAAGTCCTAGCTTGGAGGGCTAGGTGTGAAAAGTCCTAGCTTGGAGGGTTAGGTGTGAAAAGTCCTAGCTTGGAGGGCTAGGTGTGGAAAGTCCTAACTTGGAGGGTTGGTGTGGAAAAGTCCTAGCTTGGAGGGCTAGGTGTGAAAAGTCCTAGCTTGGAGGGCTAGGTGTGAAAAGTCCTAACTTGGAGGGTTAGGTGTGGAAAAGTCCTAACTTGGAGGGCTAGGTGTGAAAATTCCTAACTCGGAGGGTTAGGTGGTTGAAACCCTGGCTTGGAGGGCCAGGTCCTAGCCTGGAGGGCTAGGTTGGATGAAATCCTGGCTTGGAGGGTCAGGTCCTAGCTTGGAGGGCTAGGTTGGATAAAACCCTGGCTTGGAGGGTCAGGTCCTAGCTTGGAGGGCTAGGTTGAAGTTCCGGTGAGTGAGACTGGGCATGGAGTCTTGGTCCGGGGGACTAAGCACGAGTCAGGGGAGGCTGGGAGCCAGTTCTCTTGACTTAGAGTGGGTTTGGCCTTGCCCGGATCAGTCTGGTGACCGATCAGGGAAGTTGGCACTGTGTTCCCTCGTGGATCGGTCTGGTGACCGATCCAGCGATGTCCGATCGGTCTGGTGACCGATCAGGGAACATACGGTGACTTTAGCAAACCTACTGATCGGCTCCTGATCGGTCCGGTGACCGATCAGGGATACTGTTAGGATCGTTCTGGTGAACGATCAAACGTCGCGGACTTCTCACTATAACCGATCAGGTTGGAGCCTGATCGGTCGGAGGGTGGCCTGATCGGTCACCAGTCCGATCAGGCCACATCCTGATCGATCTGGGGACCGATCAGGAGGTTTGGACTGCGAAGCTGGGAAATCACCCTCCAAAGGGGTGGATCGGTCTGGTGACCGATCCACGACTTGGGATCGGTCTGGTGATCGGTCCCAGAGAAGTCACGATTTCTGATTACGCGTTGGGGATCGATCAGGATGGAGCATGATCGGTCTGAACCCAGCCTGATCGGTCTGAACCCAGCCTGATCGGTTTGGAGACCGATCAGGAGTCACTCTGACCGGTCCGGTGACCGATCAGTAGCTGGCAGCTTTAATTCAAAAACGCTGTCAGAGCTCTGATTACGTCTGTTTCTCTGCTGATTCGCTACTGATCTCAGCTCCTAACGTCTGATTGTTGATACTCTATTGATTTGCTGAGCTAATGAGCTGCTAAGTGTGCAGGTTACTCAGGTTTACTTCAAGGGAGTCAAACTGAGGCTTTTGCTACGACAGATTGGGCAGGTTTCCATCTCAGGTTGCAACGGATGCTAGCGCTGCTGGAGCTGCTGACTGGGGCTCGACTAAGGGAAGCTCAGGGAGTCCAGGAGAGCTCAGTGGTAGGTGAGCAGTTGCAGTTGAGCAGTTGGGAGCTGCAGAGAGGTGGCTGTGACTTGGCGATCAGTGGGAGAGGCTTAAGGGCTTGGTAGCGATGAAGCCTCAGTAACACTTGATCACTTCTTGCGACAAGCTTAGCTCCATCACTTTGCAAACACTCTGATTCTTGGAGCAACATACTTGAGCACTTGGAAGAAACAAGAAGTTTGACGAGTCCATCAGCAAGAAGACACGAAGAAGGGAGTTCTTGTGTGAGATCTGTGCTGAGTGGAGTTCGGGAGAAGTTCTCTTGTGTTCCTTTGGTTTCTAGTGCTTTGTAAGCCTTCTTGTTTCACTGTTCTTAACTTCATTATTTCTGTGAAACGCTGTGGAGAGGTTTCTCCACCGAGAAGGAGGTTTCATTTGATATCCGGATTTTCCGGGGCTTGATCTGCTGACGATCAAGGGATCGCCCACCTCACGGGCACGCCAAGGAGTAGGGGCAAGTTATCCCCGAACCTTGTAAACCCTCCTTGTTAGCGATCTTGTTTGTTGCTTTAGTTTGTTTTTGTTTTCTGCGTTTCTGCACTTCTCTGTTTCCATTGTTTCCACTGTTGTACTACTAACCGTGAAGTGCAGAGAAACCCTAAAGTGAAAGAAGTTTGTGTCTGGCTATATTCACCCCCCCTCTCTAGCCATCCAAGGTCCAACAAGTGGTATCAGAGCTTGGGGCTCTATACAAGCGGCTTAACATCCGAGAGCCGTCAATAATGGCTTTGAGAGAAGGTTTTAGCACCACTCGACCTCCTTTCTTCGATGGATCAGATTGTTAATATTGGAGGTCTCGCATGGAATACTATCTCAAGACCGACATCGGAATGTGGTTCTCCGTGAAGGAGGGCTTCATTCCTCCAAGAGACGCGGAGGGAAAAGAATTGGAGTCCTCACGGTGGTCGGCCAAGCAAACACGAAAAGGAGAAGCCGATGCGAAGGCGGTGGTGACTTTGCAATGTGGCATGAACAAAGACCAACTAATCAAGGTTGGACCCTTTACAAGTGCAAAGGATTTGTGGAATAAACTCATCGAACTCCATGAGGGTACCCGAGACTCAAGAATTGCCAAGAGGGACTTGTTCCTCAACCAACTCCAAAACCTCTCCATGAAGGAGAGTGAAACGGTGAGTGAACTTCATAGTAGGTTCAAAGAAGTCCTCAATGGTCTTCATTCCATTGATGAAAAGGTCGAGAACTGCGACATTGTAAGGTATGTGTTAAAAGCTTTTCCAAGGAATGCTTTGTGGTCATCCATGGTGGATGCCTACAAAGTTTCTAAGGATTTATCAATTGTAAAGTTAAATGATTTATTTTATGAAATGGAGCTTCATGAGATGGTTAACAAAGGCCCCAAGGAGAAGGGAATTGCCTTAGTTGCAGGGGAAAAAACCAACAAGAAGAAAAAGGAGAAGAAGAAGGAGAAGGAAGTCTCTTCATCTTCATCCTCATCCGAGTCCAAGTCCGATTCCGAGGAGGATGACAGTGGGTCTTCTTCCTCCGAGATGGCCAACTTTGTTAGAAGGATGATGAGAAAGAGTCGGTGCTTCAAGGGTAAAGGTAACCCTAGTGAAGTTAAACATGATAAGTCTAATATTACTTGCTATGAGTGTAGCAAGAAAGGGCACTTCAAGAAGGACTGCCCAAAGCTCAAGAAGAAGGAGGATAAATCCAAGAAGAAGAAGAAGGCCTTGAAGGCCACATGGGATGAATCCTCCTCTAGGTCATCCGATGAAGAGAAGGAGGAGAAGAGTACACGTCATGTGGCACTCATGGCAATTGAAGGAGAAGAGAGCAGGGATGAATCGAGTAACTCCTCAAACGCGACTTCATCATCTTCGGATTATGAAGCGGTAATCACTCCCGAATTAGACAAATATTATAGAACCATTGCATGTTTAACCAATTTGTTGAAAAAGTCAAAAAATAAGGTTAAGTCATTGAAAATTGAAGTTGAACAGTTGACATCCTCTAAGGATGAGGATGTTGATGATTTACATGTAGAAATGCTAGAAGATGAGAACAAATCATTGAAGAGTGAAGTTGAGAGACTCAAGAGTGTTCTTGAGAAATTCTCAACAAGCTCAAAGACCTTAGATATGATTTTGAATGCACAAAGGGCTGTATATAATAGGGACGGTATTAGTTACCGACCCAAAGAACCATCATTTGTGTCCTTAATGTCTAGGACTGATGTCAGACAATTTAAGACTCCTAGGGTTCAAAGGAAAGTAGTCAAGGCATGGGTGCCTAAATCTTGCTTAGTAGGTGCTTTAGGTCCCAAGATTTGGGTACCTAAATCTTCTATTTTTCGAATTGTGTAGGTTATGATTGAGGGGGAGCATCTATCAACTTGGTTCGTTGATAGTAGGTGCTCCAAACACATGACCGGTGATAGATCATTATTCACTACATTTCAAAAAAAAGTAGAGGTAATGTTTCCTTTGGCAACAATGGTAGTCTTAAGGTTATAGGAATAGGAGACATTTAAATATCTGAATGTCTTAGGATTAAGAATGTCCTTCTAGTCAAGGGGATGACATTTAATCTCTTAAGTGTCAGTCAATTGTGTGATGTGGGTTACACAATTGATTTCCAATCAAGTCAATGTCTAGTTAGACAACATGACACCTTTGACACGGTACTAGTAGGCACAAGAGTAGATAGTATTTATCAAGTTTCATTTAAAAGTGCTACTAATGCTTTTGTTAAGTGTTTCATGTCAAGAGAAGATGAGTCTAACCTTTGGCACTGGAGACTAGTAGGGATGGCAATTTCACCCGAATTCGATGGAGAATCCGACATCCGACCCGAATGGAGGAGGATATGGAGGGACTACCAATACCCGATATCCGACCCGAATACCCGATTAAATAAAAATACATATACACATTAAAGATTTTTCTCCCAAAACCTACTAATAATTTGTATTAATGTTAGAAATAGATTATATATATGCTTAATCTATTTTTAAAATTATAGATATATATTTTTTTAACTTTAATGTTAATTATAATGTACTTTTGTTCAATGATATAGTTGGATAGAAAGAAAAAAGATTATTAGTATACAAGATATTCAATCCTTTAATGGGTATGGGTATACCCGATGGATATCCGATACCCGATGGGTATGGGTACGGAGGATATAGAATCCGACCCGAACCCGACCCATTGCCATCCCTAGAGACTAGCACACGTGAACATGAAGAATATCCGAAAATTGGCCAACAAGGGATTAGTACGTGGCTTACCAAGCATCAAGTATGAAAAGGATAAACTTTGTGATACATGTCAAATGGGTAAGCAAACAAAATCTGCACATAAAGGTAAAAGCACTGTAAGTACTTCTACCGCATTGGATTTACTTCACATGGACTTGTTTGATTGTAGTACAATCATATCCTTGAATGGTAGTAGATATTGTTTTGTTATCATTGATGATTTTACTAGATATACATAGACCTATTTTCTAAAGTATAAGGATCAAACTTTAGATGTGTTTATTTCATTCTGTAGAAGGGTTGAAAATGAAAAATCATCAACAATTAAAACAATTAGGAGTGATCATGGAGGTGAATTTCAAAATCAAAGATTTTTAGAGTTTTGCCAAGATAAAGGGTATATGCATGAGTTCTCCACTCCTAGAACACCACAACAAAATGGTGTTGTAGAGAGGAAGAACCGAGTCCTACAAGAGGCTGCTCGAAGCATGCTCAATGAGTACTCATTACCGGGGTACTTGTGGGCCGAAGCTGTAAACACAGCTTGCTACGTGCAAAACCGAGTCCTCATTCACAGATTTCTAGGAAAGACTCCTCATGAACTTTGGTTTGGAAAACCACCTACGGTTAAACATCTTAGGGTGTTTGGTTGTAAGATGTTCATTCTAAACACCAAGGACCATCTTGGAAAGTTCACAGCAAAAGCTGATGAAGGGATACTGGTCGGGTACTCCCTAGTCAGCAAAGCTTACAGAGTCTACAACAAGAAATCTAGATTGGTTGAAGAGTCTTCTGATGTTGTTTTTGAGGAAATTCCCAAAATAAATGATCAATCAGAAGATGTTGAAGGAGCTCAATTCGAACTCAGGCAACTGGGTTTGGATGAAAGTCCAAATGTTGTAGATAGTGGTGATGAGTCTGATGACGGTGAGCCTAGACAACTCATAGATCAGCCGGATCCTGAGGCTGACCTTGTGTCTAGTGACACCATTCAAGAAGCACCACCTACACCAAGGACAACTAGGTTAGCCTCTAGTCATCCCCAAGACCAAATTGTTGGAGACGTCCATCATGGGGTCAGGACTAGATCATTCTTTAGGAATGAGGCTAATGAAGCTGCCCTAATTTCCGAAATTGAACCTAGAAAAATTGATGAAGCATTAAATGATCCCGATTGGATCATTGCCATGCAAGATGAACTAGGTCAATTCGAAAGAAGTCAAGTTTGTGACTTAGTCCCTAGACCGAAGAAGACCACCATTATTGGAACCAAATGGGTCTTCAAAAATAAATTGAACCATAAGGGAGAAATCATAAGAAACAAGGCACGCTTAGTAGCCAAGGGCTACAGTCAAGTCGAAGGCCTTGATTATGATGAGACCTACGCTCCCGTGGCACGATTAGAGTCTATTCGATTGATGCTTGCATTTGCAGCACATCGTGGTTTCAAACTTTATCAAATGTATGTCAAATCAGCCTTTCTAAATGGTTTAATACGAGATGAGGTTTATGTCGAACAACCTCCGGGGTTTGAGAGTACCGAATTCCCAAACCACGTGTTCAAGCTCAAGAAGGCGCTCTACGGCCTTAAACAAGCATCCCGAGCTTGGTATGAGCGGTTGTCGACATTTCTAATTGAAAAAGGTTTTGTTAGAGGACAAATAAACCCTACACTATTTCTGAGGAGAGATGGTGATAATATATTTGTAGCCCAAGTATATGTTGATGACATAATTTGCGGCTCAAACAGCAAGGGCTATTTAAATGAATTTATTGGACACATGGAAAGTGAATTTGAAATGAGTCTAGTGGGAGAGTTGACTTTCTTCCTTGGACTTGAAATCAAGCAAACTCATGACGGGATCCATGTGCACCAATCAAAGTACACTCAAGAGATGCTCCGAAAATTTAACATGAGTGATTCGAAGGAAGTTACCACTCCCATGGCTACAAACACAAAATTAGACAAGGATGAGAGTGGTAAACCTGTTGACCTAACTCAATACCGGAGCATGATAGGTAGTTTGCTATACCTCACAGCTAGTCGACCTGATATACTTTTTGCTGTGGGTATGTGCGCTAGGTATCAAGTATGTGCCAAGGAATCTCATTTAATTACTGTTAAACGAATTCTGAGATACCTTAAGGGCACAATTGGAGTTGGTCTTTGGTACCCCCGTACCGAATCATTTGACCTAATTGACTACACCGATTCCGACTATGCTGGGTGCAAGTTGGATCGGAAGAGCACGAGTGGGGGTTGCCAATTCTTAGGATCATCTTTAGTTAGTTGGTCAAGTCGGAAGCAACATTGTGTTGCTCTCTCCATGACCGAGGCAGAATATATCGCCATGGGAGAGAGTGTATTGCAATTGTTGTGGATGATTCATACATTAGAGAACTATGGATTAAGTTACAAAGGTGTGCAAGTGTTGTGTGACAACATTAGCACAATAAACTTAACCAAGAATCCAGTCCACAATTCTAAGACAAAGCATATTGAAGTGTGTCACCACTTCATTAGGGATCATGTTGCTAGAGGAGATATTGCACTCTCATATGTAGAGTCCAAATCGAACCTAGCGAACATTTTCACTAAACCACTCCCCGAGAATGAGTTTAGCTTCTTACGAAGGGAATTGGGAATGTGTCGCGCTTATAGGATTAAAATGCATTCAAAACCCTTCATGATTATTTCTAATTGTTGGGAACAATTATTGGGTAACTTGGGGACATCTCACACAAACTATAAGGGTTAACAAAACATTTTTGTTTGCTAGAAATGGGGTGAGATGCTAGGATCAACCTAATTTCTCAAAATGTCAATGCATCCCTTGAGAAATTAGGTTGACGAGATAATAATCACTAAGTTGACCAAGTATGGGGAAAACCAATGCATAACATATGTGTACTTGGCTCCATGATCATACTTGGACATTCCAATCAAGGAAACTTGATTGGAGACTTTATATTGATACAAACTTGAGTGAAAATTTATTGAATGTTTGTGTTTGAGTTTGCCTTCACTTTAGTGGAGCAAATTGATTTGTTAGATCCATAAGGACCTTTGATCCTTCTTAAAGGATCAATTATAGTCAAGGGATCACTTTCAAGATCGATAATTTTCATCAGATATTATCAGAAATCGATAGGGAGTCTAAAACTGAAGTTTCAGATCGTATCAGAAAAATTCCTGATACCTGATCGGTCACCGAACCGATCAGGAGGTTGCTTGATCGGTCATTAGACCGATTAGGAGCATGTCTGATTGGTCCAACTGACCGATCCAGCCAAATTGTGATACCCCTCTACAATCTCTCTGTGTTGGCCTGGATCGGTCCACAGACCGATCTGGCTCACTGTGTGGATCGGGCCACCGACCGATCAGGAGACCCACGAAAAATCGCGCAAAACCCACTGTTCCCTCCCTGATCGATCAGCCGATCGATCAGGAGTCTGCCTGATCGGCCGCCTGACCGTTCAGGGCTAGGCCAGTCCGATCAGGCTGTCGCCTGATCGGTCTGAGTGCTCCCAGATCGAACGGTGATCCATTTGATCACATTAAATTGCGGTTGGTGGACCGATCCACCAACCTATTAACTCCCTCTAAACCTTACCTTCCCAAGCCCTAGCGCCGAAACCCCTCGTCCTTCTCTTGCGCGTGAGTTCCTCTTCTCCCCGTGCATGTGAGTTCTTCTTCCTGCTGTTGGTGTTCTCAGCAACTCCTAGCTGCGAGCTCGTGTCCCTGCAACTCTTGCGCCGTGATCTTTTCTCTAAGCGCGACCTTGCGAGTGTGCTCTTCTTCAATCTGACCAGATCCTCTTCGACTAACCTTCATGGCACCTAAGTATGCTTGCGTTAAGATTATTTCTTTTCGGCTTAGATCATAACTTTGTGATGTTTAGCCTAACTATGTTTTTTCTTGTGGTTTCTTTTTGTGTTGTGACTCTACTCTTGCCGTGACCCTATGATTCTGTCATGACCTTATTCTTGCCATGACCTTCACTGTGATTGATCAATTCATTGTATCATGATTTAATCGACCCCATTTTTGTGCCGTGATCTTGTCTTAATTACCTGATCAAACTTTTGTTGATTCACTTCATTTGATCCAATCAATTGCCATGACTTCTTTTCAAACCCTTAGGAAATCTCCTAAAGGCAAAGAGCCGGTTGAGGGCACCTCACAATCCAGAGCTCCCTCATCCTCTTCAAGACCGCAACCACTCCCTCATACAAGATTTCAAAATGTCCATTACGCACTAGCCTTTGAATATCACACTTTCAAACTCATGCCCTGTCGAACGGTGGATAGAGCATTCATTTACGAACATTGTCCGTCGGTACGACGAATCATTGAGTTTTATGACCTTCAGTCCATTCTCTTTCTCGAGCGGTTGATCAACTTTGATTTAGTCTCCGAGTTCTATAACAACATGGTCAGTGGAGCGGGTTCGGGGTATAGGACCCGAGTCGCCGGTATCAACCTCACTTTTGATTTATTAGCTTTCACCGCCTTCCTTGATTATCGACTTTCAGATAATGATTTTCCGCTCTACCCCTTTCTTCCGGATCCTCTTCCGGTTCCCTTCGATAGAGTCACTCCTGACTCTATCTACGAGTACTTTTTCGGCCATCCCAGGCCAAGGGGTTTCGGTGAGTCCGCCGGTGATTTTCCTACATTTGCCGCTCTCCGGCTTTCCCCCGTTGATTATGTCTTGTTTAAGATTATCACTAACTGTCTCATCCCTACTACTTCGAAGCACTTAGATGAAATTCACTCATTCCACTGCTTGATGCTCTACGGGATACATCAGCAGTTAGACTTTGATATAGTGACTACCATCTATTTCTCCATCATCACCTACAGCCAGATCGACTGTCAGACAGTTTTCATGCCTTTTGGCCATATCATTACCGCTTGGCTGCAGTCGGTTGGTATCGACGTCTCACAGGGCAGGATCGTGCCAATGGTTCGGCAGGACTGCTGACTTGACCAACGCACATTGGCTCAGTCTGGCATCGTTGTCGGACCACAGGGACTGAGGTGGAAGGATAGGAGAGGTGTAGGGGAGTTACCGAGAGCAACCCATGATCAGATGCATCAGGTGCCACCCACTGCTGCAGAGGGCTACTATGAGTCGGATCCTGACCTTTGCTGACAGATTGCTGAGCTGGAGCAGACGATCCAACATGGTCTGCATGTCTCAGAGCTCTGGAGATAGGAGGTCCGATCTGAGTTTCGATCTTTCGACCGCAGACTACACGCGTTAGAGTCCGACGTTTCTGGGCTTCGCTCCTGGCAGAGGACATGGCATGAGGAGTGGCACAGTTGGGCAGCTGGTCATCCGTACCAGCCTTCATCCTCTGGAGCGGCGCCTTCCAGTAGCACTACACCAGGGAGCTTTATATATTGATGATACATTTGATGACGACCCTGCTGAGGATTGATTTAATCTTGGTTTCATGATTTGTGATGCCTGCTCTGACTTTATGGTTGTATGCCTATGCTCTGACTATTATGGCTTTATGCTGTATTCGACTTGGTTTTGATGCTGTGTTATTCATCTGACTTTATGACTATCTTCTTGTATGCCTTGTCATATTATGCTTATTGCTAGTTCATATAGTTGTTCATATGATAGCTATCTTCATGTATGCCTTGCTATATTATGCATTGCTATGCTTATTCTTACTCCATGTTCATATGATACATATGATTGTTTTGCCATGCATTTTATTTGTCATATGGTTTCATATGCCTTCAAATCAAATCTTATCTTATTTTGGGAAACCCCTAGGATTGAGGGGGAGTATGGTTAAACTTAACAATCCCTCTAGACCCTTTTCGGTGCTTGACAAAGGGGGAGAGTGTGGTTAGTTAAGTTTAGGACGATTACAAGCTTAATTATTGTAGGGGGAGGATCCTGATTCCCCTATGAGTGTGAAATTTTCAACTATGGATTTTAAATCCCTAAACTTAAATCGGGTTGTCAAACAATAAAAAGGGGGAGATTGTTGATGCAGTCTGACCCTGATTGTTGTTTTGGTGTTGACACCGATTTTAGTTTAGGTTGATGAGATGATTATGACTAAGTCCTGGTCGGGGACTGGGGTTTGGATGAATGAAAAGTCTTAGCTTGGAGGGCTAGGTGTGAAAAGTCCTAGCTTGGAGGGCTAGGTGTGAAAAGTCCTAACTTGGAAGGTTAGGTGTGGAAAAGTCCTAGCTTGGAGGGCTAGGTGTGAAAATTCCTAACTCGGAGGGTTAGGTGGTTGAAACCCTGTCTTGGAGGGCCAGGTCCTAGCCTGGAGGGCTAGGTTGGATGAAATCCTGGCTTGGAGGGTCAGGTCCTAGCTTGGAGGGCTAGGTTGGATAAAACCCTGGCTTGGAGGGTCAGGTCCTAGCTTGGAGGGCTAGGTTGAAGTCCCGATGAGTGAGACTGGGCATGGAGTCTTGGTCCGGGGGACTAAGCACGAGTCAGAGGAGGCTGGGAGCCAGTTCTCTTGACTTAGAGTGGGTTTGGCCTTGCCCGGATCGGTCTGGTGACCGATCAGGGAAGTTGGCACGGTGTTCCCTCGTGGATCGGTCTGGTGACCGATCCAGCAATGTCCGATCGGTCTGGTGACCGATCAGGGAACATACGGTGACTTTAGCAAACCTACTGATCGGCTCCTGATCGGTCCGGTGACCGATCAGGGATACTATTCGGATCGTTCTGGTGAACGATCAAACGTCGCGGACTTCTCACTATAACCGATCAGGTTGGAGCCTGATCGGTCGGAGGGTGGCCTGATCGGTCACCAGTCCGATCAAGCCACATCCTGATCGGTCTGGGGACCGATCAGGAGGTTTGGGCTGCGAAGCTAGGAAATCACCCTCCAAAGGGGTGAATCGGTCTGGTGACCGATCCACGACTTGGGATCGGTCTGGTGATCGGTCCCAGAGAAGTCACGATTTCTGATTACGCATTGGGGACCGATCAGGATGGAGCCTGATCAGTCTGAACCCAGCCTGATCAGTCTGGAGACCGATCAGGAGTCACTCTGATCGGTCCGGTGATCGATCAGTAGCTTGTAGCTTTAATTCAAAAACGGTGTCAGAGCTCTGATTACATCTGTTTCTCTGCTGATTCGCTACTGATCTCTGCTCCTAACATCTGATTGTTGATACTCCATTGATTTGCTGAGCTAATGAGCTGCTAAGTGTGCAGGTTACTCAGGTTTACTTCAAGGGAGTCAAACTGAGATTTTTGCTACGACAGATTGGGTAGGTTTCCATCTTAGGTTGCAATAGATGCTGGCGATGTTGGAGCTGCTGACTGGGGCTCGACTGAGGGAAGCTCAGGGAGTCCAGGAGAGCTCAGTGGTAGGTGAGTAGTTGCAGTTGAGCAGCTGGGAGCTGCAGAGAGGTGGCTATGACCTAGCGATCAGTGGGAGAGGCTTAAGGGCTTGGTAGCGATGAAGCCTCAGTAACACTTGATCACTTTTTGCGACAAGCTTAGCTCCATCACTTTGCAAACACTCTGATTCTTGGAGCAACATACTTGAGCACTTGGAGGAAACAAGAAGTTTGACGAGTCCATCAGCAAGAAGACACGAAGAAGGGAGTTCTTGCGTGAGATCTGTGCTGAGTGGAGTTCGGGAGAAGTTCTCTTGTGTTCCTTTGGTTCCTAGTGCTTTGTAAGCCTTCTTGTTTCACTATTCTTAACTTCATTATTTCTGTGAAACGCTGTGGAGAGGTTTCTCCACCGAGAAGGAGGTTTCATTTGATATCCGGATTTTCCGGGGCTTGATCTGCCGACGATCAAGGGATCGCCCACTTCACGGGCACGCAAAGGAGTAGGGGCAAGTTATCCCTGAACCTTGTAAACCCTCCTTGTTAGCGATCTTGTTTGTTGCTTTAGTTTGTTTTTGTTTTCTGCGTTTCTGCACTTCTCTGTTTCCATTGTTTCCGCTGCTGTGCTACTAACCGTGAAGTGCAGAGAAACCCTAAAGTGAAAGAAGTTTGTGTCTGGCTATATTCACCCCCCCCCCCCCCCCCCCCGCTCTCTAGCCATCCAAGGTTCAACAGTTTCAAGCTTTATGAGGCAAATTTCGAAGGGAATGAAAGCCTACATAAGAAGTTGAAATTGATGTATCAACTAGTGGTAGTTGAGTGCCAAGTTTTGTGATCAATGCTGAAAATTCTGATCAGTAATTCAAGTGTAGCACGAACCAAATCTGAACTCACTATTTTGAACTCAATTTAAGTGGAGTAGCTAAACGATTCAGCTGTGGAAGTTGAAGCTGTGAAGTTGCAGAAAGGTGGAAGGCAGAAATGGAGAAGGGCAGGCCACTTGGTTGAAGTTGAAAGGAAATCAGTTTAAACAGAATAGCAGCTGAATATTGAAGATTATTGAAAAGAACAGTTGCAAGAACTACTGATACATTACCTTCATTCTGATGGAAGGAAGGGGAGCTCACAAGGGTTAGTTACCAATGATATCTTTTCAAATCTATCAAGTTCTTTCACTTAGAAATTGAATTGATGGTGGTCATCTGTCAAATGATGCTGTAAAATGAGGTCTAGACGATGGATTAACAGACAAGAAAAGGGAATCATGGAGCATTGCAATGCACAAAGAAAAAGAGAAGAAGAAGAAAAAAAACACAGAACAGCAGCTGGAAGAAAAGAAAAAGAAAAGAAAAAGAGAAGAAAAAGAGAAACATGAAGTGGAAGTAAGTGGTGGGTTAGATTTCGGAATTTGAAGAGGTGAACAAGGAGCTAGTTGGATTTAAGATGTAGTATTGATTGAAAAGAAGTGATCTCGGCAAAAACAGTTTCAGAGTTTTGCAATTTCATCTACTGATCAGACCCCGATCAGGGAGGAGTCTGATCGGTCACTCAGACCGATCAGAAGGAGCCCAGTCCAATCAGAGGCAGTTCAGAACGATCAGGTAGAGTCTGATCGGTCTCTGGACCGATCAGAAGAGGCTGAATCACTGAATTCACTAATTTCAGAGAGCTACTGTCTGTTCCCTGCTCATTTTAGCTTTGATTTCACTAGAGGATACCATCAAAGGGGCAAAGTACATTAGGTTACATTCTTGAGCATCCAAGTCTTCCACTTTCTTAACTTTTTCATTTTCTAAACATCTATTTCATTCTTATCATTACATGTCTCCTAAACTTGTTCAAATAAGCCTTTTTAGGTGTGGATTCAAATCAAGAATGATGGTGGAGAGTAGAGCATAAGCAAGCTATGGTAGTGCAAGAACCATGATTGTGTTTGAGTGAGCTCCACTTTCATCAAAAATGTAGAATTAAGGAAGAGAGCCACCCAAATCTTCCCTTGAAAGGAATTGTGAGTTTAGTTCATCTCAATGAGTCATGAAGGATGAAGTATGCTAAGTTGTTGACTAAAGACAAGATTCTAGTCCATTGAGTTTAGATTTTTGAGAATTGACAACCCTAGGTAATTTCCTTTCAATTGCTTCTAACTATGATTAAGAATAATCTAGGGAGTACATGATTAGTTAGCTTGTGCGAGACGCCCAAGAGTAAGTGTGGGGGAGTTTGATAATTACCATTTTGTTAAACATTTTAGGCTCTCAAATCCATATTTTGATATCTTTTTATATGCTTAAGTTTGCATTTACATTAGGATTCATGAATTACCTCTATTTTAGCTTTGGATGTAAATCTTTGTAGATTTCAGATGTTTTGACATTAAATTTGAATATAATTTTGTAGGCTTCGAATGATCATGGACCTAGATCAGATTGGATCAAACTTGAGCTAGAATTGGATCTGGATCAAGATGATTAAGCATTGGATCAATATGGGCCATCCGATCAAGGAAAGGGTAGATTTGAGCCATCTGTGAACTTCTGATCAATCTGAGCTCAAGATAGGGTTAATCATGATCATAGATCAAGATATGAAAATTTGGTCCAAATCAGAGGTCATCCAACCGTTGGATTAATCTTAAGAGGAGTTTAAACCGTCCATTCAAAAGGGAGGGAGGTCTGAGCCATCCGTTGCAGATTTGATTGATCCAAGCTAAGGAGGAGCAGATCCTGACCCTTGATGGAGATCTGGAAGGTTTGAGCTCCATCCGAGGAGATCCAACCGTTGGATGCAGTAAGGATGATCATAGCCGTTCATTTCTAACAGTTATAACCGAACTCCTCAGATCTGAGCGGGGTTGTCGCGTGTTCTCTGTTCTTCGTGTTCTTCAGCTTTCGTCTCCATTTTCTTTGCGCGACCACTTCAGATCCAAGTAATTTCCAGATTTCAACTCGAAGGATCGACTTCCCAAGAAGTTTGCGTCAATCCCGTCGCTGCCAAGCTCCGGTGAGGGTTTCGCCAGAGTTTGCTTCATCCGATCCACTCCCGATTGAACGTCTTCATCGATCGGAGCCATCAGAGCGATTAGAGGGGTTCTCTGAAGAGATCTGATGAGTTCCTGAGCCACATCACCATCCGATTCATCAAGAAGGAGGAAATCAGATGAAGAGTTCAGTTATGCATCAAACCAACGCAATTCGATCGCGGAAGTTGGATCTTGCCGATTTCGAGCTAGGGGGTTCTTAGTTTGATTCTTGTATGACAGCAAGAAGGGAATTTGGTGAAGGACTTGATCTGTAGTTGTTAATTTTGATTCTAAATTGTAATTTCTGTCTCTGTTTCAGCGTGTATAAGCTTCTGAACAGTATCTGATCGGTCTGATTGACCGATCTCAACACACTCTGATCGGTCTATTTGACCGATCAGGCTTGTATCTGATCGGTCTGTCAACCGATCAGACAGGTTTTAGCTGCATTTCAATCTTAGCTACAGATTCTGCAAGTTAGCTTCAAGTTTTTAGAAAGATTTGTTCCAGCTTCAAGTTTCTGCAATTTAGCTTCTTATTTTAAGCTTTCCTGCCTTTGTTATCAGCTCTTGAACTTTTAATTTTATAGTATCAAATTGAATTGCTTAGTTTGGTTTCAAATAGGTTAGGTCTAGTTCTGGCAATCTCCAATTCGGTTCATCCTTTAGCTGAGTTCCTTCTATTTAATACTGTTATTTCATTTATTTTTACTAAAACCCCCATCTTATTTGAAAACCCAAAACAAACGACAACTTCAAGCTTGGATTAAACACTCTTAACTACTCCTTGGAAAAATACGACTTGAGGCCCCTATACTACTCTTTAATTTTGTAAGCTAAGGGTTTTCAACTTATAAATATCTAAATTTGAGGCTCATTCGTGACACTTGGTTATTGGGCACACATCAAATTTTTGGCACCGTTGCCGGGGAACACTAGTTGAGTTTGTTTAATTTTATCTTGTGTGCTTATTTTTATATTTTGTGATCTATTTCATTTGCTTTATCTTGCTATATACATTTACTGCCATTTGTGTTTGGTGTATGACTAGGACTGCAGGTGGTGATCTTGAGGAATTTGATCCTGAAATTGAGAGGACTTTCAGAGCAAGGAGAAACCAAGGCAGAGTTTCAGAGGCTATTGAGATTATTTCTACTCAGTCCATTTCTACTCATTCAGGCAATCCTATGACAGAACACTAGAAAATAATAAAGGAGCTTGCAACACCTGATGATGCTTTCCAGTATTCATGTATTGCTTATCCAGAGCTTACTGGTGATTTTGAGTTAAGATTAGGACTTATTCATCTATTGCCTAAGTTTCAAGGTCAATCAGGAGAGGATCCTAACAGACATCTGCATGAGTTCCATGTAGTCCACTCCACCATGAAGCCTCAAGGGATTTCTGAAGAGGATATCAAGTTGAGGGCATTTCCATTTTCTTTGACTGGAGCAGCTAAGGACTGGTTCTATTATTTGCCTACCGGACATGTTTCAAGTTGGATAGTCATGAAGAAGGCATTTTTAGAGAAGTACTTTCTGTTGGTACAGACAGCACCCAAGTCGAACCTATGTTTTGATAATAGCAAAGGGTTCAAAAGTTAAGATGTTATGTTTATTTAACATGCTACTTGAGTGTGCAGATTGAAGTCCTAGCGAAGGACTGCTAGGCACCTAGCAAAGGACTGCTAGGCATCTGAACCCTAAGACCTAGCGAAGGGCCGCTGGGCACCTAGCGAAGGACTACTAGGAGTCGAAGACCTAGCGAAGGACTGCTAGACACCAGGCGAGGGACTGCTTGGAACCGAAGACCTGGCGAAGGACTGCTGGGCACCAGGCGAAGGACTGCCTGGTACTGAAGACCTGGCGAAGGACAGTTAGGCACTTGGCGAAGGACTGCTGAGCAAAAGTCCAACTGGAGGAGCCGGTTGGCAACAGGTAAATTCTCCTGAGAGGAGTAGGTGAGGACGCGTTCCCCGTCGAGGGAACAGTAGGCGTCGGTTCGACCTAGGGTTCCATTTTGGAGACCCAAAGTCAGAACCAAGACAGCTACGACTGTAAGACTCACTAACATACTTGCTTTATCATGTTTGGTACTAACCCTGGATGCAGGACCGAAGGAAAGAGTTTCTGCAGCTCAGAACGCCTCAAAGGAGAGAGGCAGCAGCTGGGTTGGGCGCCCGGCGCCCCAGGTAAAAGCAAACAAGAGTTGAGCAAGAAAACGCTTCGGAAGCTCACTGGGCGGGGCGCCCCCATGCTCCCGGGCGCCCCCGTGCTCCCGGGCGCCCCCGTGCTCCCGGGCGCCCCGGATGCCTCGGGCGCCCTAGACTAAAGCCAACGAAGCGGATAGAGTTTATCTCAGCGAGAAGCCAGCAGACCAAGTCAACCTGGGTGCCCCTGCATCCCGGGCGCCCCCGTCAAACGTCAGCCCGATCCTGGAGGGATAATAGCTGACCGAGTGTTTGCTGGATCGTGTGACACGTGGAGGGCGCCCCCAGACTCACTATATAAGGGGCTCGACCCCCAAGGCTTCTCAATACAGTCTTCCAACGCCAATACGCTCTTCTACTCAAGCGCTCTGCTCCAGAAACCTCCCATCTCGAGATTCCAGCGCTTACGACGACTCTCTGCTCAGAAGTATAATCCACACTGGGAGTCGGTAACGAAAGAGCTTAATTTTTAATTTTTAGTTTACAACTGTAATATCTCTCTGTAAACTTTTGCGCACATATAGAATTGTCCGCAGTAAACGGTCAACGACCGTGGGCCTTGGAGTAGGAGACGACCGCGACTCCGAACCAAGTAAAATCGCTTGTGTTCGTGTTTGATTTTCGTGTAAATTTTCCGCTGTGCATTCTCTCTTTAAATCCGAAACGTTTTACGATATTCACCCCCACTCTATCGTTCTTCTCGATCCAACAAGTGGTATCAGAGCGGGGAAGCTCAAATTTGGTGCAACCACCAATTTGAGAATTTTTCGAATTTTCTTTGAAATTGTTTGTATTTGCTTTTCGAATTTTTATCGTTAATCGAGATCGGTGCAACACCACTCGATAAGTGTTTTCTCTTTTTTCCCGCACTACTAATCCAAGACCAAGTCTTGGGACACTTTGTTCCTTTTCTCTTTCTTTTTCAGTAAATCCTTAATGGCCATGCAAGAGGGCTTCAGTACCGCAAGACTACCGCTCTTCAATGGGGAGGATTTCTCCTACTGAAATAGTAGGATGGAGGTCCACCTGAAAACTCAGGTGGACATGTGGATAATAATCCAGTCCGGACTGGAAATTTCGAAGAATGCTGACGGAGTACAACAATCCTACACCGAATGGGATACCGCTCTAAAAAGAAAGATTGAAGCCGACGCCAAAGCAACTCAAACTCTTCAATGCGGCCTAACCAAAGAAGAGCTGAACCGGTTGGTCCATTCAACAGCACAAAGGAACTCTGGGGTAAGCTGATTGAATTACACGAAGGAACCTCCGACACCCGAATCAGCAAGAGGGGTCTTCTGCTGAACAAGCTGTATACCATCAAGATGAACGACGGCGAGTCTGCAGCTCAGCTCCACGCCAGAATTCAGGAGCTGATGAACGGTCTACACACCATCGGTCACAAGGTAGAAAACTGTGACCTAATAAGGTATGCCCTTAACGCTTTCCCAAGAAACACCTTGTGGGCATCTATGGTAGATGCGTACAAAGTTTCTAGGGATCTTTCTAAAATCAAGTTAGATGAACTGTTTTCTGAACTAGAATTGCATGAGCAGACTAACTGCACCCTGGCCGAGAAAGGCATCACTTTTGTTGCAAGTAAAACTGGAAAAGCAACCAAGAAGAAGCCTCAACCTGCACCCGAGTCTGATTCAGATTTAGACTCAGAAGACAGCAAAGGAAATCGTCCTAAGCTGGTTCGGCTAGCTCGGGACTACTACAAAGAATTAAAAAACCAGACCAACAGAAGAAAAGCCAGCTGAAGAAAGGAAGAACCAGCTGAACCCTCAAATGAAAAGAACAAACCTAACGTGACCTGTTACGAGTGCAAGAAGAAGGGTCACTACAAGACTGAATGTCCTAATCTGAAGGAAACAAAGAAGACGAGAAAGAAGAAGACACTTCAGGCAACGTGGGACGAGTCCTTCTCCTCCTCCGAAGAAGAGATCCCACAGTCGAACCTGCTCGCACTAACCGCCTCAGAAGAGATCGAGACCGAGTCAGAATCGGAGCCGGACGACGGCAAACTTACATTTTCAGAGGATGGAGAAATAACTGTAAGTGGTTTTTCTAGAAATCAGTTAAATGAATTAATTGCGTATCTTTCTTGAGACTTGGCGAAAGCTAAACTCCGAGTCGAATCTCTCCGACAGGAAGTAAAACTCCTGAAAGAGGGAGCTGACTCTAGATCCTTAACTGAGAAGGTTCAAGAAGGAACCTCTACTCAAGTTGAAAAACTTGAGAAAGAGAACTCCTCCTTGAAAACTCAAGTCAAGGACCTTAGATCAGCCTTAGAACGATTCACTTCTGGTTCCAAGGGTCTTGACATGATTCTTGGAAAACAGAAGTCGGTTCTAAATCGATCCGGATTAGGCTATAGAACCAAATCTAGACAAAGATCCTACTATGCTGTGCTGAACCAGTCCAGACCTAAAATTCAGGCATGGGTACCCAAATTGTGCCTGAACAAACAAACTGGATCAAATCAGTATTGGATCCCCAAGGACAAGATTCACATCTTGCCGAACCATTATCGCGGCTTTAGTCCAGGGGGAGCCAAATTAAAAATAATATTCATAGTTAGATTGAATTTCTACTCTTGTTTTTAAATTGCTTGATTGCTTGTCTATTTAATTTCTGCAATTTACCATGCTTAGACTTAGGGCTGGTTAGTTTAAGGACTAAACCAACTTAACTGAAATTTGAACAACATAGTATTGGGTGGCGGTGAGATGATAGTACGTTAGGGAAGCCAATTCTAATAAGGTCAAGTATACTCTACTTGGTCTCTTTAGACTGGTGAAACTAGCCGAAGCTACCGATCCAAGACCCAAACTAGTTAGACCAGAATTTCTCAAAAAAATAATTTTGAAAATGAAATTTCATTAAAAGGCTTTGTCAAGGAAAGGGTTGATGATCCAATAAGGCTACGGTCAAAGAAGGCCTAGTGCCTCGCTAAGACCTGGAAGCCAATTTTTGAAATTCAAATTCAAATTATTCTTTGTCAAATTCGAATCTAACACAAATTTTCAGTTAATTGTAGATTCAAATATTTTTTTAAAAATAAACTCAAGATCAACTATCTTCAAAATTAACTTAACTTTTTCAAAATAAATCATAATTTTTCAAAATAATTATATCTATTAAAACCTGTCTCACAAAACCTATAAGGCAAACGTGATTGACAACTCTAGAATGGGTGAGATGGTAAAATTTAACTTAATTAAAATTCATTTAACGTCTGTATTATTGTTTAAATAACATTAAATCTTGTAGTTTAGAACGGAGTTAACCTAATAGCAGTCAAACCATAGTTAAAGTAGTCAAACCATGGTCAAAGCAGTCAAACCATGGTCAAAGTAGTCAAACCATGGTCAAAGCAGTCAAACCATGGTCAAATGGTCAACAAAACATCAAAGTTGTCAATTCCAACCTAACCCGGGCGCCCGTGACACCTCGGGCGCCCGCACAACACTTTCACTTCATTCAAGGCAGAAAAACTGCCATGACACACTAACCAGGGCGCCCTGGCCCTTGCGGTCGCCCCCAGGACCGGTCAAAGGTAGCAAAGTTGCCATCCCAGTCTGACCGAGGCGCCGGGCCATCACGGGCGCCCTTGACCAGCATTAGGTCACTGCCAAAGGCAGTAGACACTGTCTCGGGCGCCCTAGCCAAAACATCTATATAAGGAACCCGAATCTCCTCATCTTGCCACACCCAAAACCCTTCTCCTCTCTAACTCTTTTTTCTTTCAAGGAGATCAAGTGACCCTCTTGCTCCCTTAACCTCGACTATACCTCCCTGAACGACTACTCGGTATAATTTTTTTCTTACGCATTTAAAATTATTTTTCTCAATTCCTTTCGTTTAAACGCATACTTCTTATCTTAGAAAACGCCGAGCAAACCAATCAAACCCCGGTACCGAATCTAGTCCCAATCCTAGGTTCCCAATCTTAGAACTTTGCAATAGATTTGCTCGAACAACATATAAACCCATAAAGACAAGTTACCTAAATAGGCAATTCTTCACTCAATCTTGTCCCTTGGCCATGAATGTTATCAACTTTTACCAATTAGACAACATTGTATTCTGCACTCATCCAATTAACACATCCTTATGTGCAGAATTCTATAACAACATAATTAGATAGGATAGTCTTATGTTCGTCACCACCGTTCAAGGGATACCCTTGACAATCACACCTTCGTTGCTCAACTGATTTCTTGGACTACGACTCTCACAGTCCACCTTTTGTTGTTACCCTCCTAGGGATCCTCTCTTTGATGCTCCCTACTCTCACATTACCCTAGATACTCTACACTCCTACTTTTATAGGCATGCTAGAAACCCCTTGGCCAGACGATTTCAGTCTATTGACCTTCAGGTCCAGGACTACGCTCTATATAGAGTTCTAGTCCGCTGTATTCTGCCTTTATCCACTAGAGACGTCGCTACCATGCGACCATTTCACACCTTCCTCCTATACGCATTGATCCATCATTTTGATATCGACATTGGACTCCACATGTTCCACACGATTCTACATGCGTCTAGTGTTACCACTCAGGGATGGGTACGCACCCCCTATTGCCACATCATCACTTCCATTCTTCATCATCACGGTCGTAACATCACCGAAGGTTAGATGGCCGCGATGATTGACTTCGATGAGATAGGTTTTAGGAACTTTTCCCTAGCTGGTGTAGAGGTATCGGGTACCGGGGTTTTGTCGTGGAGGCGTCAGAGAGCCGGACCCCAGATCAACTCTGATGAGGACGTTGAGGTCGATGTAGCAGATCTGGCAGCTGAGGTCTGAGAGCACATAGATGAGCCCCCACCACCGACACTCTACGAGAGAGTGACGCGACTTGAGACACAGGTCCAGAGCCTCCGGGAGGAAGTGGAGGCAAATCATGCAGAAGAAATGGAGGCAAATCAGGCCTATTACACTGAGTACATGAGTGCCCTCAGAGCCGATAGGGAGACTAGCGACGCTCTATATCATGAGATGATGTCGCTATTTCGATCCTGGCAGCTAGGCTCATCGGATCATCCCGGTCCCTCCTCCTAGTTTAGATTGGCATTGTATGATTAACTGTTTGACTGCCCCTACTCAGTAGGGTTGACTTACATTTGACTTGTATGACTGTGCTGGTTTTTCTCCTTTTCAGCTGACTTATGGAATTGACTATTTGCTTTTCTTGATGTTTATTAGGATTATGCTTGGTAGAATAGGTTTACTCTATCTTTCTGTCTTTTTAACTGCTTTATTTGATTTGAAAATCAGTTTTTAAAATAATTTTAAAACTGCTTTACTTAATTTTCAAAATCTTTTTAGCATTTTTTTAAAATAATTTTTCGACTTAGTTTTTTTTAAACTACCCCTTTCAAAACTAGGGCTTTTTCGCAAATGGACTTAGCCTAGGCCCTAACCCTAGAACTGCATGCACCTATAGATCTAGAAGCCAGCATCTCACAAGCACCTTAGGGTACTTTTGATTGATAACCTAGAATGAGTTGAGATGTTTAGGTCTTTGTCTTAATTCAAGATGCTTTAAGTCAGTGCATCTGCAGTAATTGGGGCACTAAATACAACTAAAACAGTAATCAAGTTAAGTGTCAAGTTTAGACAATCTAACTTGAACAGAACACTTAACTTGACTAACCCTAGTAAAAATTACTATTTATAACAGTTAGTAAGTAGCTAAGTGGGTTAGACAGGACCCTACAGAGATAATTTAAATTGATTTGGTTCAGTACAACACATTATTCTTGTGTTATATCCTTATGCAATTTATTTTTTTTGCTATATTGCTTTGTTTTTTATATATGGCAAAGGGGGAGAGATAGGAAAGGAGAGAAAGTTTAAAAATTTTTAAAATTCAAAATTCAAAATTCAAAATAAATTTTCAAAACTTTATCCTTTCTTCAAAAAGTATTCAAAACTTTATCCTTTCTTTAAAAGTACTTAATCTAAGTTTTTTTTCAAAACTATTTCAAAGTACTTAATCTAAGTTTTTTTTCAAAACTATTTCAAAGTACTTAATCTATTTTTTTTTCAAAACTGTTTCAAAAGTACTTGATCTAAATTGTTTTCAAAATTTTTGTTAAGTACTTGACCCAAGTAGTCTTCAAAAGTTTTTTAAGTACTTATACTTAAGCTATGTTCAAAATATCTCTAAGTACTTATTTCTAAACTTCTCTAATAGAAAAGTTTCTAAGTATAAAGCTTCTAAAGTACTAAAGAGATTGAAAATTTTTAAGTGTTACTAAGAACTTAAAACTTCAGAAGATATTTTAGAAATTTTTCTCGTGAAATTTTTTTTTAGTACAAATTTTCCAAAATGCCCAACCAAATTTTTGTTGGAAAAAGTTTTCTAAAAATTTCTTTTGAAAAAATGTGCTAAGTGTTGAAAAATTCCATCTTTAAACTTAGAAATTTTTTTCAAACCCCATGAACCTTTGAAAAACCTAGGGGGAGATTCCTTCCAGGGGGAGGAAACTAAACTGTTACATCAACTGTATGAATTAACTTAACTTTTTGAATCAGGTTGCCTTAAATCAAAAAGGGGGAGATTGTTGGTGCAGACAGCACCCAAGTCGAACCTATGTTTTGATAATGACAAAGGGTTCAAAAGTTAAGATGTTATGTTTATCTAACATGCTACTTGAGTGTGCAGATTGAAGTCCTAGAGAAGGACTGCTAGGCACCTAGCAAAGGACTGCTAGGCATCTGAACCCTAAGACGTAGCGAAGGGCCGCTGGGCACCTAGCGAAGGACTGCTAGGAGTCGAAGACCTAACGAAGGACTGCTAGGCACCAGGCGAGGGACTGCTTGGAACCGAAGACCTGGTGAAGGACTGCTGGGCACCAGGCGAAGGATTGCCTGGTACTGAAGACCTGGCGAAGGACAGCTAGGCACCTGGCGAAGGACTACTGGGCAAAAGTCCAACCGGAGGAGCCGGTTGACAACAGGTAAATTCTCCTGAGAGGAGTAGGTGAGGACGCGTTCCCCGTCGAGGGAACAGTGGGCGTCGGTTCGACCTAGGGTTCCATTTTGGAGACCCAAAGTCAGAACCAAGACAGCTACGACTGTAAGACTCACTAACATACTTGCTTTATCATGTTTGGTACTAACCCTGGATGCATGACCGAAGGAAAGAGTTTCTGCAGCTCAGAACGTCTCAAAGGAGAGAGGCTGCAGCTGGGTTGGGCGCCCGGGAGGTCCCGGGCGCCCCAGGTAAAAGCAAACAAGAGTTGAGCAAGAAAATGCTTTGGAAGCTCACTGGGTGGGGCGCCCCCATGCTCCCGGGCGCCCCCGTGCTCCCGGGCGCCCCCGTGCTCCCGGGCGCCCCGGATGCCTTGGGCGCCCTGGGCTAAAGCCAACGAAGCGGATAGAATTTAACTCAGCGAGAAGCCAGCAGACCAAGTCAACCCGGGCGCCCCCTACGTCCCGGGCGCCCCCGTCAAACCTTAGCCCGATCCTGGAGGGATAATGGATGACCGAGTGTTTGCCGGATCGTGTGACACGTGGAGGGCGCCCCCAGATTCACTATATAAGGGGTTCGACCCCCAAGGCTTCTCAATATAGTCTTCCAACGCCTATACGCTCTTCTACTCAGGCGCTCTACTCCAGAAACCTCCCATCTCGAGATTCCAGCGCTTACGACGACTCTCTACTCAGAAGTACAATCCACACCGGGAGTCGGTAACGAAAGAGCTTAATTTTTAATTTTCAGTTTACAACTGTAATATCTCTCTGTAAACTTTTGCGTACATATAGAATTGCCCGCAGTAAACGGTCAATAACCATGGGCCTTGGAGTAGGAGCCGACCACGACTCCGAACCAAGTAAAATCGCTTTTGTTCGTGTTTAGTTTTCGTATTAATTTTCCGCTGTGCATTCTCTCTCTAAATCCGAAACGTTTTACGATATTCACCCCCCTCTATCGTTCTTCTCAATCCAACACTTTCCACCCTCCAGAACTGCTATTATCAGGAATAGCATTTGTGGTATTCAGCAAGTAGTGGGAGAGACCCTATATGATTATTGGGAAAGATTCAACAAGTTGTGCTCAAGTTGTCCACAACATCAGATCAGTGAGCAGCTCCTTATTCAGTATTTCTATGAGGCTTTACTTCAGATGGATAGGATTATGATTGATGCTGCAGCTGGAGGAGCTTTAGTGAACAAGACACCAGATCAGGTTATAGAGTTAATTTCAAACATGGCAGAAAATTCACAATAATTTGGAAGTAGAGCTCTTTCCACTAGAGGGTAAATGAGGTCCAAATGGCTTCTAATGAACAAAAAGAGATCAAGAGTTCTTTGATGGAGCTTATTTCTTTGGTGAAGCAAATGACATTGAACAATGTGAGCCAAAATCAAAATTTTTCAATACCTTCACCTGCAAATCAAATGATGAGGTTGTGTAGCATTTGTGCAAGCCAAGAGCATAACTCGGATTTGTGTCCAAATTTACAACAAGATGAATCTTTAGTGGCTTTAACTAGAGGAAGCCAATTCCAACAAAGAAACAACCCATATTCATCTACCTACAATCCAGGTTGGAGGGATTATCCTAATTTGAAGTATGATAATTCTTTCTATCAACAAAACACTTCATAATAGCCCCTACAACAACCTCAACCGAATTTCCAGAATTTTCAGCAAAGTAATCAGACTTTCCAACCATTTCAGCAGCCTTTTCATCAAAATCAGCAAGGTCTTCAAAGAAATCTGAATTTTCAACAACCTTTTCAACCTTCACAGCAGGGATATCAATCTTCACAGCAAGTATTTCAACCATACAATCAAAATTTTCAGTTTTCAAATCAGAGTTATCAGCCCCAACAATGTCAACCCCAAAATTAGTATTTTCAGAGCTACAATTTTCAGCAATATCAACTAAGTTCCCAGCCCAATTTTCAGCAATTTCAGCAGCCAAATCAACCATTTAATCAGCCGCAACAACCTCAATTTCAGAATTCACAGCAAGGTAACAATTTTCAGCAACCCAATTCTTCATTTCAAGGCCAACCGAAGACCCATGCAAATCAAGGAGGCTCTGGAGGTTCTAGTGGTGTGAATGCTCAACAACAAAGGCTAGAGGAGATGATGCAACAAATTCTTCAACAACAACAAATTTTGCAATAACAACAAGGTCAACAAAAGAATGATTCTATCTTACAAAACATTGAGAGACACATTAGACAATTAGCTAGTGAAATGAACCAAATGCAAGCCCAAGGATCAAGTCAATTACCTTCTCAAGCTACTCCTAATCCTAAGGGGAATATTAGTGCCATTACTTTGAGGAGTGGGAAGGTTGCTTCAAGTCCAAACACTCCAAGGGCTGATTTTTCTGAAAACCGATCAGCAGCTAGTTTTTCAGCCCAAAACAGCTTTGAATTGTCTTCTAAATCAGTTGGTTGTGATCTTAGTTCAAGCCTAACTCCTTTTTCAATTGATCCTGTGATTTTGGTGGAAAATGAAGGAGAAATCAATGGCTAAAGTGATCCTATAGCAGCTACTTCACTTGGAATTCCAGCTCAAGTCTCAACTCCAAAAGTTTCTGCTCAAGTGGAGGAATCAAGGGTTCCTTTGCCTTTTCCACAGCGCAAGACTCAAGCCAAAAAGCATGTAGAGGAGGAGAAAGCAAAGGAGTATAATGAGCTAGTGAAATTATTCAGTAAGGTGGAGATTAATGTGCCTTTGTTGACCATGATCAAGCAAATTTCCAAGTATGCTAAATTTCTCAAAGATTTGTGTGTTCACAAGAAGAAGCTGAAAGAGAATGAAATGATCAGTTTAGGGAAGAATGTCTCAGCCCTTATCCATTTTATCCCTCAGAAATGTGAAGATCCAGGGGTATTTACTGTGTCTTGTGAGATTGGGAGGACTCTCTTTCATGATGCTATGTTGGACTTGGGAGCCTCTATTAATATGATGCCTAGATCAGTTTTTCAGATGCTTGGTATTGGACCTCTGCAGCCTACAGGAGTGGTAATTCAGTTAGCAGACAGGAGTCAGACCCACCCAGCTGGAATTATTGAAGATGTATTAGTGAAGGAGCTGATTTTTCCTATAGATTTCTATATCTTGGACATGGAGGGGGACTACGTAGTGTTGAGGCAATCGACCCTAAAATGATTGGAAGATCATGGTTTTGATGTGTGTGTGTGAATATGTTTAAGGTTAGAGTGTTATGTTGTATTTGATATGTGTGATTGAGTTTGCAGGACTTGGAGAATCACACATGGTGAACATATCCGAGGGACGTGAGCCGAGGGAGGAGGACTCCAAGGGTAAGCCGGGAAGTGGACCTCAAGGGCACACATGAAGGGTGGCATGGAGGCAAGCCAAGGGAAGGCTTGTGTGCGCATCCGAGGGACGAGAGCCAGAGGAAGATGACTTTAAGGGGCGAGCCAAGGGAGTGAACCTGAAGGCACACATGAAGGAGAATGTGAAGAATGACTGTAAGTGAGTGGGCAGTCGACTAGCCAGAGGGCAGTCGACTGCCAAAACTCATAGAAGGTGTTCAGCCTTCTACCAGTCGACTGGCCCAGAGGCAGTCGATTGGTGTACTCCGAAAACTAGTCGTTGGCTAGCAATTAATGCTAGGCCAGTCGACTGCCCCAGGAGCAGTCGACTGGTGCGGGGCTGGACAGACTGCGTGTTTGTCCTGTTCTCTTATAAAAAGAGGACTTTTCCTCACGTGAACGTACGGTTGTAGTCGACTGGTGCGGGGCTGGAATTTACTTGGTATCCACCCAAATGGGTGACTAATCCAAGGATCCACGCGTGTACTCTACCTCCACTATGAAAAGTCTCCTTCAGGTGGAGAAACCTTTACAACGGTGTTGTCTTCCTCTTACATAATACAATGATTAGAGAGAGAGGAAGATGAGAAGACTCTATGCACGAACAACACCTCGTTACAGTACGAAACAACTTACCCTCCTCTACTTTAGTTAAAATTATTTCTAGTACCAACATGGATTTAGCTAAAGCTAGAAGTATGATTAAGGACTTAAAAGATGAAATTGTCATGCTTAGAGTAGAGTCTACAAAACTTAAGGAAGACTTAGATGTTTGTTCTCTTACATCACATGATTTATGTTTTGAAATTGAAAATAAGGAACTAAGGAAAAAGGTAGAGGACCTCACAAAGGCACTTAGGAAATTTCAAGTGGGCTCTAGCAACTTAGATATGATAATTAACAGTCAAAGGGCCGTTTATAACAAGGCCGGTTTAGGATATAGGCCAAAGACAAAGGAAGTGACCTTTGTCTCACTCATGGGTAGGATTGGTGCATCTAGGAGACAGGGGACTAAGGGAAACATCAAGAGGGCGTGGGTACCTAAGAGATTTTTAAATGATGCTTGTGGATCAAAAATTTGGGTATCAAAAGAGTATGTTTTCTATGTTGTATAGGTAAAGGTGAAGGAGGCCTCAACCATGTGGATAGTAGATAGTGAATGCTCAAGACATATGACCGGAGATGTGAGCAAGTTCACTACTAAGCTACTTAAGAGAAGGGACGATCTCTTTTGGAAATAGTGGAAAACTGAAAATTATTGGTAGGGGCACCATTGAGGTATCTCTTACAATTTCTATACATAAGGTACTTTTAATTAAAGACATGAAGTTTAATTTACTTAGTATAATTCAGTTATGTGATGCGGGCTATAGGGTTGAATTTCATGCTAGGAAGTGCCTAATAAGACAAAATGAATCCGATAATGTCAAACTAGAAGGGTATAGAGAGGCTAACTTGTATTATCTTGATCTTGCTTATGCTACTAACAATTTGGCTAAGTGTTTCATGTCTAAAGAAGAAGAAGGGTGGTTGTGGCACTGGAGGCTTGGACATGTCAACATGAGAAGCATTGCAAGAGTGGCCAAGGAAGAGTTGGTGAAGGGGTTACCCATGATCAAGTATGAGAAGACAAAATTGTGTGATATATGCCAAGAGGGTAAGCAATCAAAATCATCACACAAAGGTAAAACTCTAACCACTACTACTTTACCATTAAACTCTTACACATTGACTTGTTTGATTGCCATAGTAGTCCCTCACTAGTAGGGAATAAATATTGTTTAGTTATAGTAGATGATTTTTCTAGGTTCACATGAGTTTTCTTTATGAAACATAAGGACGATACCTTAGAAATTTTTATAAGGTTCAGTAAAAGGGTAGAAAATGAAAAAAACCTCAAAATTAACCGAATTAGGAATGACCACGGTGGGGAGTTCCAAAATTCAAGTTTCTCACAATTTTGTGTAGAAAATGGATGTAAGCATGAATTTTCATGCCTAAGGACTCCTCAAAAAAATGGGGTAGTTGAGAGGAGAAACAGAGCCCTATAAGAAGCTGCTAGGACTATGCTTAATGCATATTCCCTTCCTAGCTACTTTTGGGTCGAAGCGGTTAACACCGCTTGTTACATTCAAAACCGGGTTTTGGTACATAGGTTCCTAGGCAAAACACCCTTTGAGTTGTGGAATGGGAGAGTTCCACAAGTTCACTACTTTAGAGTCTTTGGATGTAAGGTATATATTCTAAATACCAAAGATGACCTAAGGAAGTTTGAGTCAAAAGCCGATGAAGGAATCTTAGTTGGGTATTCATCCACTAGTAGGGGTTATAGAGTTTACAACAAAAGGACAAAGGTGATTAAGGAGTCCTCAAATGTTGACTTTGATGAATCAACAAATACCTACCCTAGAAAAGCCTCAATTGATAAGGATATGGAAGAAGCCCAACCCCTTGCCCAAAGAATCCAATACCTACATTTGGAGGGCAATGAATAAGGGGGAGTAAGAAGCACCCTAGAGAATGAGGAAGAAGTAGTCAATGAACCCACAACCTCTAGGCCTTTGAGACATCACCAAGATCACCCTATTGACCAAATAGTGGGTGATGTCACTCAAGGAGTAAGGACTAGGTCATATTTTAGAGACCAAACTAGTCAAATAGCCTTAATCTCTCAATTAGAACCTAAGTCTATTGATGAAGCATTGGGAGATGTAGATTGAGTCTTAGCCATGCAAGAAGAGCTAAATCAATTTGAGAGAAGTGAGGTTTGGGATTTGGTTCCTAGGCCCAATGATTGCACCATTGTAACCACGAGATGGGTCTTTAGAAATAAACTAGATGACCAAGGCAAAATCACTAGGAACAAGGCTAGATTGGTAGCTAGGGGGTTTAACCAAGTTGAGGGATTGGATTATGATGAGACTTATGCCCCCGTAGCTAGATTAGAGTTCATTAGAATTCTACTAGCCTATGCCGCTCACATGAGTTTCACACTTCATCAAATGGATGTGAAGTCGACATTCCTTAATGGGATCATTAAGGAAGAGGTCTATGTAGAACAACCCCCCGGGTTTGAGGACCCTAATTATCCAAGACACGTTTACAAATTGAGAAAAGGCTTATATGGATTAAAACAAGCTCCCCGGGCTTGGTATGAAAGGATTTCTTCATTTCTAGTGTCTAAGGGGTTTAGGAAAGGAATAATTGACCCTACTTTGTTTCTAAAATCTAAGGATAATGACATATTTGTTACCCAAGTGTATGTAGATGATATCATTTTTGAGTCAACAAATAATGACTTCCTATAAGAATTCATCAAATGTATGGAAGATGAATTTGAGATGAGTCTTGTAGGAGAGCTAACTTTCTTTTTAGGACTTCAAGTTAAGCAAACTAATGAAGGAACACATATTTTTCAAACTAAATATGCTAAGGAAATGCTAAAGAAATTTGGCCTAGAAAATGCTAAGGTAGCATCTACCCCCATAGGATCAAATGTGAAAATGGATAGTGACCTTGAAGGGAAAATGGTAGACTCTAAGCAATATAGGACCATGATTGGTAGCCTACTATACCTAACCGCTAGTAGACCCGATATACTTTTTGCGGTAGGTATGTGTGCAAGGTACCAATCTTGTGCCAAAGAGTCCCATTTGGTTGTAGTTAAGAGGATCCTAAGGTATGTTAAAGGTACCCTCAATGTCGGGCTTTGGTATCCTAGAACCCCTAGTATTGATCTTATTGGATATACCGACTCGGACTATACAGGATGTAAGTTAGATAGGAAGAGTACTAGTGGAGGGTATCAATTCCTTGGGTCTTCCTTAGTTAGTTGGAGTAGTAGGAAACAACCATGCATTGCCCTATCAACAACGGAGGCGAAATTTGTGGCAATGGGTGGGTGTGTTTCCCAACTCCTTTGGATCATGCACACTTTAGAATATTATGAGTTACATTATTCCAAGGTCAAAGTCTTGTGTGATAATGTAAGTACAATCAATTTGACCAAAAATCCGGTTCACCACTCTAGGACAAAACACATTGAAGTTAAACATTACTTCATTAGGGACCATGTGGCAAGGGGAGACATAGAACTACACTATGTTGAATCAAAGTAAAACCTAGCCGACATTTTTACCAAGCCTCTTCCCAAATCAGAGTTTACATCCTTAAGAAGATGCCTTGAAATGTGTTTTGTAGAAATATAGGATGAACCTTGGGATATTACATTTGGAAAAGTGTGTTTGATCCATTAGGGTGATACATTTGGTTCACTTGTGCGTGTGGCATATTATTGAATCATTAAAAGTATCAAAATATGAAAAATAGACCAACTATGGGGAAGACAAGAGTTTAATCAATGGACACTTTGCCCAAAGATCATAGTTGGACATTTTAAACCTTTGAAAACCATTTTATGTTTTATATGCTTTGCCATACTTTTAAAAGATATATGATTGCAAAATTAGGTTGTAATTTTGATACAAAACTTAGTGGTTTTCAAAGATTTTAAGTTTTTATCAAAAGTCAAGCATGTTTGAAATTTTATATGGACTGATATTTTTCCTTGATAGAGTATATCATTTCAAACATGTCTGCAAATTTTTACAATTTTTAAAATTTTTCTAAATTTTCTGGACGTTTCTGAAATTTGGCTCAGAAATTGAAAAATGGCACTGACAGAGTATCAGTCGACTGCCCCTTAGGGCAGTCGACTGGCACGCCTGCTTTCAGTTTCTGAATTTTTTTTTTCAGAAATCCAACTTTCTCTCGTTTGATGTCATAGGGTTGGGTTGCTTGAGGCAATCATTTTGATGGTATCAAAGGGGGAGAATGGATGATTTAAGTTAGAATTTTGACTTGAAATGGATGGTTTAAGGTAGTTGTTTAAACTTAAATCTTGGATGATTAAAAATGGGAGAAGATATGGATTAAGGGGGAGGTTACCTATAAGGTTTTGATATGTCTTACATTTTTAATGTTGTTTAGTGTTAAGTTGAAACTTAACTTGGATCATGAGTAGAATTGAAAATGGGAGAAGACATAGATTAAGGGGGAGGATACCTCTTAGGTTTGCTATGTCTTATGTTTTTCAATTGCGATTTATTGCTACTGTTATTGTTAGCTGTTATTTTATCTCTAAACTTAAACATATTGCGACACATCAAAAAGGGGGAGATTGTTGAGGCAATCAGCCCTAAAATGATTAAAAGATCATGGTTTTGATGTGTGTGTGTGAATATGTTTAAGGTTAGAGTGTTATGTTGTATTTGATATGTGTGATTGAGTTTGCAGGACTTGGAGAATCATACATGATGAACATATCCGAGGGACGAGAGCCGAGGGAGGAGGACTCCAAGGGCAAGCCGGGAAGTGGACCTCAAGGGCACACGTGAAGGGTGGCATGGAGGCAAGCCAAGGGAAGGCTTGTGTGCGCATCCGAGGGGCGAGAGCCAGAGGAAGATGACTTCAAAGGGCGAGCCAAGGGAGTGAACTTGAAGGCACACGTGAAGGAGAATGTAAAGAATGACTATAAGTGAGTGGGCAGT
>JAGFNQ010002030.1:78716-122558 GCA_024364735.1 Boesenbergia rotunda | reverse complement strand
CATGTCGAGAAATACTTGAACAAAATGGAGTTGCGGAGAGAAAATATAGACATCTTGTTGAGGCAACCCACTCATTCTTATTGTTTGTAGATGTTCCTAGTATCTTTTGGGGAGAAGCAGTTCTTACTGTTACTCATGTAATTAATAGGATTCTAACTTCTCATAATTCAGGTTTGTCTCATTTTCAAAAATTATATGGTCGTGCTCCTGATTATTTATCTTTACATATTTTTGGTTGTACCTATTTTGTTCTACGACCACACGTCGAGCATGATAAGTTATCCTCTAAGTCTGCTTTGTATGTATTTCTTGGTTATGGTGTTGGTCAAAAGGGATATCATTGTTTTGATCCAGTCAGTAAAAAATTATATGTCTCTCGTCATGTTGTATTTCTTGAGCATATTCTTTTCTTCTCCATACCTCCTCTATTATATGACATGACACATACAGATCTTATTCGTATTGATCCCTTCAGTACTGACACCGATGAAGGCTCTACCACATCTCATGATAGCTCCACTGAATCTGGTACTCTTGAGACATCGTCTCCTCCTCCCCATCCCCCTCCCCCTCCTACGACTGTTCCATCACCTGGCGAGATTGTGGATAATCCTATTCATCAGTCTACACGTCCTCGTAAGTCTACTAAACTACCCAATTTTGCTTATTCTTATTACTCTAGTTTTTCTACTTCTTTTTTCACCTCTATTCATCATCTTTCTGAGTCATTGTCCTATAAAGAAGATGTTGATAACCGACTTTGGCAGGATGCTATGGATGAGGAATTAACTGCTCTGCATCATACACATAGTTGGGTCTAGTACCTCTGCCACAAGGAAAATACACCATGGTTCTCATTGGGTCTATAAGATCAAAACTAAATCTGATGGTTCTATCGAACGATATAAAGCTCGCTTTGTTGCTAAAGGTTACTCTCAGGAGTATGACATGGATATTGAGGAAACGTATGCCCCTGTTGCTAAAATGACTATCGTTCGTACCTTGATTGTTGTTGCCTCTATTCGTCGATGGAAAATATCTCTGATAGATGCCAAGAATGCCTTTTTAAATGGTGATCTTCAAGAAGAAGTGCATATGATACCTCCTCCTGGACTTCCTCACTAATCTAGTGAAGTTTGTAGGCTTCGCAAAGCTCTCTATGGACTCAAACAAGCATCTCGTGCTTGGTTTGCGAAGTTCTCCACGGTGATTACCTCTCTTGGCTTTCGTCCGAGTGATTATGATTCGCCTTTATTTGTCAAGTGTACGCGTGCAGGTTATATACTTTTATCTTTAAATGTGGATGACATGATAATTATTGGTGATAACTTTGATGAAATTGAGTCTTTGAAGTGTGAATTAGCTCATTTCTTTGCTATGAAAGACTTGGGTTTACTACGTTATTTTTTGGGGCTCGAGATCGCCTCTTCTCTAAAAGGTTATCTCTTTTCTCAATCAAAATATATAGCTGATCTATTTGAGCATTCGCGTCTCACTGACAATAGGATAGTTGATATTCCCTTTGAGACTAATGCTTGATACTCTCTATCAGATGGTTCTCCTTTACTAGATCCTAGCCTCTATCATACAATTGTGGGAAACTTGGTTTATCTCACTATGACTTGTACTGATATTGCGTATGTTGTGCATGTGGTTAGTCAGTTTGTCGCTGCACCTACTATAGTTCATTGGACTGCTATTCTTTGTATTCTCCGGTATCTTCGGGGAACTCAGTTTCAGAGTCTCTTATTCTCTTCTATTTCCTCGTTAGAGTTATGTGCATACTCTGATGTTGATTGGGCGGGTGACTTTACGGATCGTAAGTCCACCACCAGCTTTTGTATTTTTCTTGGAGATTTACTTATCTCTTGGAAGAGTAAGAAGCAAAATGTTATTTCCAGATCTTCCATAGAAGCTAAGTATCATGCCATGACTACCACCACTTGTGAGATTGTTTGGCTACGTTGGTTGCTTGTAGATATGAAAATTTTTCTTCGACAACCTACTGCTCTTCATTGTGATAATCAGAGTGTCATTCAGATTGCCCGCAATACAATTTTTTATGAGAGAACAAAGCATATTGAGATTGATTATCATTTCACTCGTCATCATCTATAGCTTGACACTATCATGTTGCCTTTTGTTCCTTCGTCGTTGCAGATGGCTAATACGTTTACCAAAGCTCATTCGCTTCACACTTTTGTTTTTTGTTTGACAAACTCTCAATGCTTCTAGTTGTAGCATCATGAGTTTAAGAGGGGATGTTAGATTGTATATATTTTAATTATTTATTTATAGTTTTTAAGGCATGTTAGTCTTTTTTCTTTTTCAGTTTAGGGTTTAGGGTTCCTTAACCCATCTATATAAGGATCTGTATTCTTTCTTTCTAAAACACTTTATGATTAAATAAAGATGACTACTATTCCTTTCTCAATTTCTACATATGATATGACCAATCGTGCATCTCAACCTGCTACCGAGAGAGAAGAGTTAATGACTTTATCAGATGTTGCTATCAATGATATATATTATAAGGTTGTCAGTGGAAGGTAAAAAGCATTCCTTCGATGGCCTTGACTCCCATGCAAAAGTTATATATGATCGTGTGATGACTCTTGGGATTAGGAGTCATCACAATACTTAATATACTCGCACTACAAAAAAAAAAGTTCATTTCTGATGAATTTATTAAAAAAAAATAATCGCAAAAAAATTTGCGACGAACTTTGAACATGAAAAATTTTTCATTGCAAATAAGTCATCATCAAATTTTGCAACAAAATAATATAAATTTGTCATAAATTTGGTAACAAAATTATTTTCGTCGCAAAATTCATTGAAATTTTGTAACAAAAACAAAATTTGTCATATAATTCATATCAAAATTCATCTCGTCCCAAACACAAATCTGCGATGAAACAATAGTTTATTAGCAATTTTACGTCTATGCAATTATATTCGTTGCAAATCTATGACGAATTTGTTTTCATTGCCTATCTGCGACAAATTCATTTTCATCATAGATTTACGACAAATCTATTTTGGTCACAGATTACATTAATGTTGTTATGATAGTTCTACGACGAAAATTTTTCGTCGTAAAATTTGTCGCACAACTCAAATTTTTTCATAGAACCTCCCCATTACTTTATTCTATCACGTATATTTCAAATAAGATACATATAATTTCAACTCAAACAATACACATATATAACAAATATATGTTAGTGATATGAGAGAAGTGTCCTAAGGCAATCGCCTTATGATTGTAATCATTTATTTTAATAATTGAATATTCACTATTTGAGTATACATGTTTGTGTATTTGATTGAGATCTTAAACTCATTTACTGAATGTCCGCAATACAATTCACAGCATGAGAGAATTTGTGATGAATTCACAACTAGTAATTATTTCTACATGTGCAAATGTGAAGTATTGAAATTGTCCCTAGTCGATGAATTGATAAATACGGACACTATCAATTCTGTTGAGACTAGCATGGGTTATTCTCTAATCAGCTGATTCTCACTGGCTGGTGACATTGAGATGTCCGGAGATAAACATGAATGCTAGTTAAGGGAACTAGTTCATTGGAGTGACTGGTTGTAAAACTTCATATGGTAGTCTACATATAGATATGTCAGTGAAGTTCTTACTGCAGCTTAAGTGTGATGTTCCTTTGACATGCGGTTTTCAAGTCATCTTGGTCATGGAGACTTATACTTTGACATCTTAAGCAAGCATCTCCAAGGAGGTGTGGACCCAGGATGATTGGGTATAAGCCGAAGTGCCCGAAGATGTTTGAACAACCTACAAAGGATTCACCACTCCTTGCGAGGAGATGTATACCCGAGGCCTATCGTCGGATTGTTACTCGAAGCCTCTGGCCAGAGCATGACATGTTCAGATTATGAATCTCTTAAATACATGAGAGTAATTAGAATCCGTAGGACGAGAAAACGTTTCTTGGGCTAGGTGTGACGTAGTCAGCCTAGTGGGGACTGACACACATAGACCATGTCCTGAACCAAGTGGGTATAAGATGGTGAAGGGAATGGGGCACGATTCATTATAGCTGCTGAAGGGATTCAGAATTGTTTCTGAGGTCAACCGTTGATCTTTCGATTAATTGGGGATCATGATGTACTACTAGGTGCCACTCATGATCGTTCTATAATTGATTAATTAAAGACGACCAACATAAATCGAAAGTCTATTTAGTCACATGCACTACGAGTAATCCGAGGGATTTAAAATGAGTTGAAAATTAGATTTTTCCAATCAAGAGAGATTAGGTTTGGTTGAGCCAAACGATAAGTCGAATCTGAATTTTTCAGAGACGCATCGGAAGCGTAAAATGGCTAAGTCTTTTGAAGACTTAATAGATGAATTAAATAAGTTTAATTCACTGGGGCGTGGCTTGGATGGGCCGGCCAAAGAAGGCCTGCATCCTCTTTGCTTGGCCGGCCACAACAAAGGGAGAGAACCAAGTTTTTGGATCAATTTATAAAATAAACCAAGTGTGGTTTGTTTTATAATAAACCAAGGTTTGGTTTATTTCTTCATGGAAATTAAAATGAACCATGGATTGGTTTATTTTATAAAATCAATCATGGATTGATTTACCATGATAAAGAAATTTATTCCATAGGAGAGAAGCGACTTGATTGATTTTATCATGAATTAAAATATGATTTTAACCATGATATAAAATCAAACTTGGCATGATGGAATAAGTTATTCCATATTTGAGAGGCTTGATGGTTGAGAGGCTACTATATAAAGGACCCAAGGCAAGGCTTGAAAAATAATCGAAGAGATGAAGGCATAGGCTCTCTCCCTCTCTTTCTCTCCTTCCCTTCTTTCCGTGCGCCAACCAGCCCCATGAAGGAGCACCAGCCGGCCGCCCCTGCCCTTTCCCTGCCGACCACCACCTGCTGCCGGAAGAAGGTGCTGCTGATAAATACCATTTATTGATTATTTTAATTGCTAAAATCTATGTTTGACCCATGTTTTACTTGCTTAATTATGATTTTACCCTAGGTTTTAGGATTTCCTCTTATTTTGGACTTAATTACAAATTTGCACATTTTTGGATTATTTGGCCACTAATTTTCTGATATATTTTTGTAGGCATGAAAGGATCCTGGACCTAGGGCATACTGGGTCAAACTTGAGTCGGAAGTGACCCGGATCGAATTATCAAGCTTACGATTAATCTGGGCCGTCCGATTCAAGAGCGGCTAGATCTGAGCCATCCGGGACAATCTGAAGCAATCCGAGCTAGGGTTAGGGTTGATCAAGCACTATGATCAAGATCTGAAGGTTTCATTCCAATCAGAGATCATTCAACCGTTGGATCAAGCTCGGAGGGCTCTAGATCGTCCATTCACAGATTAGGTTGATCTGGACCATCCGTTGCACATCTGGAGGATCCAAGCTACCAAGAGGCAGATCCTGACCCCAGATCAACATCCTCAAAGTTTGGCTCAAATCAGAGCAAGATCAGCCGTTGGATTTTCTCAATTCAATCTGAGCCGTCCATTCTTATGTATTTAATCAGAAATTCCCTGCCTTCAGCCATTGTCACGTCTTCGCCGCAGCTACCTTCTTCATCGAGTTCTTCATTTTTCTTCGAGTTTTCTTCAATCCGTGGGCGCGACCACTCGATTTCCTTGCTTAGTTCATGTGCTAGATCATTGGGAAGGCCATCAGTGGAGTTTCCGGATCAGAATTGCTCAAGAGACAGTGCTGTTGAGATGTTTCCACAGTTCTGACCATTTGACACCTTCGGATCGGCTGTGCTCGAATTCATTCCACCTGAGCTATCTAGAGGGGTTCCCTAGATAGTTTAGATCATCATCCATTCACCTTCGCACGCAGACGCAGGTGAAATGAAGATTTCGAGTGGAAATTTCAGAAATGAGCAATCTGAGCTGTATTCAATCGCAGATGGAGTTTTCCCCATGATTTGCTGAGCTTACGGGTCCGAGGCTCTCCCTTGCTTGACGACCAAGGAGCACCTGAGCTGAAGAAGGAATCGAGGAGTAGTTTAATTAGTTTAATTTCTATTTTAGCTGTAGATTTAATTCCTGCACGAATTCTATTTCTGAATTTCTGTATTAGCATTTAGATTTCGATTCTCTGAATTGTTTAGCTTAATTAGGTTTTAATCTTCATGTTAAGTAATTTAGGAACTTGTTTAGTGGTCAATTGAGTTAAGTTTCAGTTTAGTTCTTGTTTGTTTGCTTGCGTATCAATCTCCCCTGTTGCGTGCTAGTTTTTCTGATTTTTTTTTCAGTGAGTATCAACTGTAGTTTCTGAAATTCCATCTTGCATCTGAATTTCTTAGTTTGTTTCACATGTAGTGTGTTAAGTTAGTTGAGCTAAGGGTGTTTAGACTTTAGTTTCATTTCTGAATTTGGTTTAGCTTGGTAACTACGAAATCTAGTGTGTTTCCTACATTGAAACCTGCGAATTCAGCTTGTCTCATGCTTTGTTGCATTTCAGTTTCCAGTTCTTAAGTACCAAATTCAGTTTCTAGCACTTAGCTGCAGTTTGCAAGGTTTTCCATCTCAGTTTCTGATTTTGCATCAAGTGGATTTTAGTTTAGCTTGGAGAAATCGAATTCTGAAAATTGATAGCTGAAAATCTGCAATTTTCTTATGTGTAGCAATCCGTTAGTGGTAGTTTCTGCCATTTCTTCATTTGTAGCTGTGATTTCATATTAAGCTGCATTGAGTGTTAATTTTGATGTGTACCCACAAATTTGGTATCTAATTTCCACTTTTTGGCACATAGATTTCTACATCCTTTCTTTGGTATCAAATTGGTTTCAACTTTCAACTTTGTATCAAGAAAAACCTTGGCATAAATTGGTACCAAGTTAATTGAAATTTCTAGTGTGTTTTGTAGCTTAAAATCATCTAGCATTGCATTTGGCCAATTCTGAACAGTCCCTTGCATTTGCTAGTTTCCATCGAAATTGCATCTAGTTTGTGTTGAGTTGTGTGTAGTTTAATTTCCGACTTCCATAGTTAGCACGTGTTTTAAGCTTGATTTGTCTCTGAAAATTCCAATCACTGTTCGTATTCATTTTCTTTGCATTTAGATGGCATTAATCTCAATTTTGTTTTAAAAATTTAGTTAAGTCCCTTTAATTGATTTGGTTTCCCCTTTGATTGAATTATAACTTGTCGTTTCCTTCATTTTAACTGCTATTTCATTTCCAAGTGAAACAAAACCCAGATTTTATTCGAAATCCAAAAACATTAACGACACATAAATACAAGCTCGAATCACACAACATCAACTAGTCCCGAGGAAAAATATGACCTGTGGCCCCTTTACTACGTTTTCATTCTTGATTGCAAAAAGGGTTTCCAGCATTTTATAAATTCTAAATTCTGACGGATCCACACATTTCGTGACAACTTTAATTAGCTAAATCGGGTCCATCAGCTGCCGGAATTAGAGTTTGCCGCAAGGATCTTTTTGCCGCAAGCCTCTTCTTTTGCTTCGCCGGAATTTTGATTCCGGCCATCCTTTTGTGGTTAGTCTTCTGACTTCTCTCTTGGTTTTTCTTGTCGCGTTCTCGGAGAATCTAGTAGCTCTCGAGAATACGAAACTCGTGGCTTTGCGAAGTCATCCCGATGATACTCGGCGTGGACGCGAATAGAGGCGGAGCTTCCAAGGGAGGCTTACGGTTGGATCTCGTCCCTTCCTTCGAGTTACGCGAGGTAATACGTAAATTAGTTTATGTTTCTGCAAAATTTTAAATATATGATCATGTCTACACAAGATAAAATTGCATGCTTAGATGTGTGGTTAAATAATTTGAGAAATTATTTATGCTAAACTTTCCGCTGCACGTAATTAATTTTAGAATTACGAACCCGCATCCATGTCAACATGCACCCGGTCCCAATAGTGGTATCAGAGCGAGGTTTGTGTTCGACATAATCATATAATTGTTTTTGCGAAAAGCTTTGTCATGATCTCAATTTTAGAAAATTTTCCAATTATGGAAACTTTCCAATTATGGTACAATTTCGATTTAGGAATTTCAAAGTTTGGAAATCCTCATGAAATTTCGTAAACTTTTGAAATATCTCTGTTTCTGAAATTTTATGATAATTGTGAAAACTTACCATTTTTGGAAACTTTCCAATTTTGAAAATTTTCCATTTTGGAAATTTTCCAATTTTGGAAATACGTAAGTTTTCTTTGTACCAGAAACTTACAATTATTCTGAAAACCTTTTATTTTCAGAAACTTTCCATTTATGGAAAGCTCGCACTTTCTTTCAAGAAAGTCTAGACAAATTAAGGGAATATTAATTGACATTTAAATTCATAATTGAAAATTAAATTATTTACAAAATTCTTTATTTTGGATTGAGCCTCAAGGAGCCGTCCAATTTAAAGTTAGTTGTTATAATTAAATTTCCTAAATTGGATTTAAGCAGTCAAATGTTTAATTTGGATTGAGCCTCGGGGAGCCTTCCAAAATAAGTTATTGATATTAATTTTTCATAAATAAAATATGTGATCAAATCTTGGAAATTTTTGAGGTGATTCTCAAATGATAATTTCCTTATTTGATTTATGAGGTGATGCTCTTACATATTATTGTCTCCAAAATTAATTAGGAAAATTGTTTCCTATAGAGTATATTTCCTTAAATAAGATTTTCATGAAAATAATATGTGGTTGAATTAAGGGAATCTGTCTCGTAATTTAATAAGATTTGGTTTAGAGAAATCAAAGTCTTAAACATATTAATTTCGAAATTGATTTTGATAATTTAGGAAATTGTTTCCCAAAAACAATTCCTTGAATAAAGTATGAAATTAAAATTAGGAAATCCGGTTCCTAATTCAATTAATGAGACTTAATAAATTAAGTCACATATATACTTTATTAAAGAAATTATTAGAATATGACATAATTATATGTCATGAATGTACATAAAAGAAAAAGGATGAGACCCAAAACCCCTTACAAAATATTAAGTCCAACACCTTCCATTAATATGGTTAGAACCGGAGTTTTGTTTCTCGTTTGGGTTGATGGACACATCCATGCCCGGCTTGAACCTCAACATGTTCAAACCATGGAATTAGTTTATGATTAATATAGTTGGAGTCAGAGGTCAATCCTTAGTTTTGGTTGTTGGTCACATCCAAGCCTGACTAAATGGTTGAATGAGCTCCAACCATGTTAAAACTATTTCTTGATTAATGGGTCAGCCTTAAGATTGGAGCATCGATTTGTTGTGCCACAACCAAGGTCGATGTAAAGAGAGGTGCAGTTGGGTGCTATGTATATTGTTGCATACTTGTTAATGAGTTAACAACCCAATGATTTATGCAAACATTCAATTAGTTGATAGCATAATGTGATAGTTACATATGTATAATATGTAATCGGTATAATTACCTACCTTTATAGCTAAGAATAACTTGATGGACTCTAGCCATGGTTGTTCTTATCTATGATTGGATATCAACCTATTTGGAGATGTTCCTACGATCTCCCGAATTGATAAAAAGGGTTATTCAATTCAAAAAATAAATAGGATTTAATTAATGTATATTGATGCATTCTTTATCATTCTTATCACATAAGCTCAATTTGTATTTCTAGGATAATCACCTGATCATGTCTTCTCTGAATTTGCGTTCCATTTTGGACATCAATAAGCTGACTGGGCCAAACTTCATGGATTGACTTCGAAACCTGAGGATAGTTCTCAAGGCAGAAAAGCTTGCTTATGTCCCTGAAGATCAACTTCCCAACCATCCTCCTGAAGATGAAACTCCAGACCAGTTAGTGGCCTATCAGAAACATGTGACCGATTCTGAACTTGCGAGTTGCATCATGCTGGCCGCTATGGTACCTGAGCTACAAAAGCAACATGAGCATATGGATGCTCATACCATCGCCTTCCATCTTCATGAGCTGTTTGACGAGCAGGCGAGATTCGAAAGGTTTGAGGTCTCCAAACTCCTCTTCACCTCTAAGATGTAGGAAGGCACTTCGGTCTCACAGTTGATACATGCGAATCATGCTTAAAAGGCAAGATGACCAAATTACCCTTTTCTGGAAAAGGTAAACCAGTGGGAGAATTGTTTGGTCTAATACATACTGATGTATGTGGACCAATGTCAACTCTTGCACAAGGAGGTTATAGCTACTTCATTACCTTTATCGATGATCACTCACGATTCGGGTATGTGTTCTTAATGAAACACAAATCTGAAGCTTTTGAGAAATTCAAAAAGTTCAGAAGTGAAGTAGAGAAACAGCTTGGCAAAAGTATTAAGATACTTCGATCCGATCGGGGTGGCGAATACTTAAGTCAAGAGTTTCAAGATTATCTTAGGGACAATGGGATATTGTCTCAATGGACTCCGCCATACACACCACAGCATAATGGTGTATCTGAGAGGCGTAACCGAATCTTGATGGACATGGTTAGATCTATGATGAATCATGCAACTCTTCCAAAATCTTTTTGGGGCTATGCGCTTAAGACAGCTATTTACTTACTAAACAGAGTCCCGACCAAGGTAGTCTCTACTACTCCATATGAGACGTGGAATAGTAAGAAACCTCATTTATCTCACCTAAAGATATGGGGTCGTCCTGCTTATGTAAAGCGGACTGTATCAGACAAATTGGATGCTAAGTCTGATAAATATCAATTTATTGGATACCCTAAGGAAACGAAAGGTTACCAATTCTATCATCCTTTGGAACAAAAGGTGTTTGTTTCAAGGCATGCTGTATTTCTAGAAAAAGAATTTCTTTTACAAGAAAACAGTGGGAGTAGCATTGAACTTGAAGAAGTTCAAGAAACTCCAATAGACATTACAGAGACACCTAGTCTAGACCCACAACCAATAACTCATAATGATGAGCTATCAGTTGAACCTAAAACAACACCACTTCTTCGAAGGTCTGATAGGACACGTAATATTCCAGAGAGATACGGATTTCTCATAAGTGAATCGAACGATGCATTACTCATTAACGATGATGAACCTATCAGTTATGAAGATGTTCTGAAAAATTCAGAAAGGGATAAATGGCTTGAAGCCATGAAGTCAGAAATGGATTCCATGTACAAAAATCAAGTATGGGACTTAGTTAACCCGCCTGAAGGGATTAAGTCCATAGGGTGCAAGTGGGTTTTCAAGAAGAAAACCGACATGGAAGGTAATGTTATTACCTTTAAGGCTAGATTAGTGGCAAAAGGATATCGTCAGAAACAAGGAATTGATTATGACGAAACCTATTCGCTAGTAGCTATGCTTAAATCCATTCGGATGCTCCTGGTCATAGCAGCTCATTATGATTATGAGATATGACAAATGGATGTGAAAACAACTTTCCTTAATGGAAACCTGTTTGAGGATGTATACATGATACAACCTGAAGGTTTCACATCGGTTAATAAAACCAAAGTATGCAAGCTTCGACGATCCATATATGGACTAAAGCAAGCATCCAGGAGTTGGAACATCTATTTTGATGAGACAATCAAAGAGTTTGATTTCTCACAAAATCCTGACGAACCTTGTGTGTACAAGAAGGTTAGTGGGAGTGCAGTCGTATTCCTAGTGTTATATGTCGATGACATATTACTTATAGGAAAAGATATATCAGTCTTACAGTCAGTTAAAATTTGGTTGTCCAAAACTTTCTCCATGAAAGACCTGGGAGAAGCAACTTATATCCTTGGGATTAGAATCTATAGAGATAGATCAAAACTATTGCTTGGTCTTTCGTAGTCTACATATATAGACCGAGTGCTAAAAAGGTTTAGCATGTCGGAATCCAAGAAAGGTTACCTTCCCATCAGGCATGGGATCAACCTTTCGAAGTCTATGTGTTCGCGCACAGAAAACGAGAGGATTTGCATGAATAAGATTCCTTATGCATCCGCAATAGGATATATCATGTATGTTATGTTATGTACTAGGCCTGATGTATCGTATGCTCTGAGCGTCACAAGCAGATACCAGTCGGATCCAGGAATGGATCATTGGGCAGCTGTCAATACAATCCTCAAGTACTTAAGAAGCACTAAGGATGTGTTCCTAATATATGGAGAAGGTCATATGGTAATACGTGGGTATACAGATGCCAGTCTCCAGACAGATAAGGATGACTACAAATCTTAGTCCGGATACGTATTTATTTTGAATGGAGGCGCAATAAGTTGGAAGAGTTCCAAGCAAGACACCGTAGCGGATTCTACCACGGAAGCGTAATATATTGCAGCTTCGGAAGCAGCAATGGAAGCAGTCTGGATGAAGAAGTTTGTCTCAGAACTTGGTGTGGTTCCAACCATTGATGAAGCAATACCGGTTTACTGCGACAACAATGGAGCTATTACACAAGTGAAGGAACCAAGGTCTCATCAGCGATCCAAACATGTGCTTCGCCGCTATCATCTGATCAGAAAAATTATAAGTAGGAATGATATACAAATTGAGAAAATTCCCACTGAAAGGAATTTAGCGGATCCTTTAACTAAGGCCTTGCATCAAAGCAAGTTTGAGGGTCATGTTAGAGCCTGTGGTATTGGGTACCGTAGCGATTGGCATTAGGCCAAGTGGGAGTTTGTTAGTGATATGAGAGAAGTGTCCTAAGGCAATCGCCGTATGATTGTAATCATTTATTTTAATAAATGAATATTCACTATTTGAGTATACATGTTTGTGTATTTGATTGAGATCTTAAACTCATTTACTAAATGTCCGCAATACAATTCACAACATGAGAGAATTTGTGATGAATTCACAACTAGTGATTATTTCTACATGTGCAATTGTGAAGTATTGAAATTGTCCCTAGTCGATGAATTGATAAATACGTACACTATCAATTCTGTTGAGACTAGCATGGGTTATTCTCTAATCAGCTGATTCTCACTGGCTGGTGACATTGAGATGTCCGGAGATAAACATGAATGTTAGTTAAGGGAACTAGTTCATTGGAGTGACTGGCTGTAAAACTTCATATGGTAGTCTATATATAGATATGTCAGTGAAGTTCTTACTGCAGCTTAAGTGCGATTTTCCTTTGACTTGCGGTGTTCAAGTCATCTTGGTCATGGAGACTTATACTTTGAGATCTTAAGCAAGCATCTCCAAGGAGGTGTGGACCCATGATGATTGGGTATAAGCCGAAGTGCCCGAAGATGTTTGAACAACCTACAAAGGATTCACCACTCCTTGCGAGGAGATGTATACCCGAGGCCTATCGTCGGATTGTTACTTAAAGCCTCTGGCCAGAGCATGACATGTTCAGATTATGAATCTCTTAAATACATGAGAGTAATTAGAATCTGTAGGATGAGAAAACGTTACATGGGCTAGGTGTGACGTAGTCAACCTAGTGGGGACTAACACACATAGACCATGTCCTGAACCAAGTGGGTATAAGATGGTGAAGGGAATGGGGCATGATTCATTATAGCTGCTAAAGGGTTTCAGAATTGTTTCTGAGGTCAACCGTTGATCTTTCGATTAATTGGGGATCATGATGTATTACTAGGTCTCACTCATGATCGTTCTATAATTGATTAATTATAGACGGCCAACATAAATCGAAAGTCTATTTAGTCACACGCACTACGAGTAATCCGAGGGATTTAAAACGAGTTGAAAATTGGATTTTCCAATCAAGAGAGATTAGGTTTGGTTGAGCCAAACGATAAGTCGAATCTGAATTTTTCAGAGACGCATCGGAAGCGTAAAATGGCTAAGTATTTTGAAGACTTAATAGATGAATTAAATAAGTTTAATTCATTGGGGCGTAGCTTGGAAGGGCCGGCCAAAGAGGGCCTCCATCCTCTTTGCTTGGTCGGCCACAATAAAGGGAGAGAACCAAGTTTTTGGATCAATTTATAAAATAAACCAAGTGTGGTTTGATTTATAATAAACCAAGGTTTGGTTTATTTCTTCATGGAAATTAAAATGAACCATGGATTGGTTTATTTTATAAAATCAATCATGGATTGATTTACCATGATAAGAAAATTTATTCCATAGGAGAGAAGAGACTTGATTGATTTTATCATGAATTAAAATATGATTTTAAACATGATATAAAATCAAACTTGGCATGATGGAATAAGTTATTCCATATTTGAGAGGCTTGATGGTTGAGAGGCTACTATATAAAGGACCCAAGGCAAGGCTTGAAAAATAATCGAAGAGATGAAGACATAGGCTCTCTCCCTCTCTTTCTCTCCTTCCCTTCTTGCCGTGCGCCAACCAGCCCCAAGAAGGAGCACCAGCCGGCCGCCCCTGCCCTTTCCCTGCCGACCACCACCTACTACCGGAAGAAGGTGCTGCTGGAATTAGAGTTTGCCGCAAGGATCTTTTTTCCGCAAGCCTCATCTTTTGCTTCGTCAGAATTTTGATTCCGCCCATCCTTTTGTGGTTAGTCTTCCGACTTCTCTCTTTGTTTTTCATGTCGCATTATCAGAGAATCTAGTAGCTCTCGAGAACACGAAACTCGTGGCTTTGCGAAGTCATCCTGATGATACTCGGCGTGGACGCGAATAGAGGCGGAGCTTCCAAGGGACGCTTACGGTTGGATCTCGTCCCTTCCTTCGAGTTACGCGAGGTAATACGTAAATTAGTTTATGTTTCTGCAAAATTTTAAATATATGATTATGTCTATACAAGATAAAATTGCATGCTTAGATGTGTGGTTAAATAATTTGAGAAATTATTTATGCTAAACCTTCCGTTGCACGTAATTAATTTTAGAATTACGAACCCGCATCCATGTCAACATGCACCCGGTCCCAACAATATAAACATTCAATACAATAGATCTATAAAGCATTAGCCAATAACCAAGTTCAACATATCATCATATACAAAAGATCCAATAAACAAGTCCAGCAACTCATCATATCCAAAATATCCCATAAGTCTCAAAACGAGAGAAAGATACAAAAAGAAATCATCGTCCCCTTCTTCCACTACTAATACTTCCTTTTCCTTCTATACCGGCTCTTCTTCTTTTCTTGCATCAGAAAATAATCAAAATATATCATTCTTAATAAGAAAGCAAATCTTATAAAGTAACAAAAAACTAAATATGAAAAGACTTACTTCTTCCAACTTGGAATTTGTATTTCCACCACATTGCTTAGTCTCACCAATTATGTTCAAAACAAATTAACAATACTAATCAAAGATATAAAAATGAAGGATTCATAAACTAAATCAAATACCAAATATCCAAAAACACTAATTCTGAGAAAAATAACATTCATACACCATAAATTCACGAAGAACCATCACTACTGTTGATGCAGTCTAACCCTGATTGTTGTTTTGGTGTTGACACCGATTTAAGTTTTGATTTAAGACTGGTTAAACACATGGGGATTAAGTCCTAGTGGCGGACTGGGCACAAAATCCTAACTTGGAGGGTTGGGTGAAAAGTCCTAGCTTGGAGGGTTAGGTGAAAAGTCCCAACATAGAGGGTTAGGTGAAAAGTCATAGCTTGGAGGGCTAGGTGATGGAAATCCCGGTGAGTGAAGTCGGGTCCTGGTGAGTGAAGCCAGGTGATGGAAATCCCGGTGAGTGAAGCCGGGTCCTGGTGAGTGAAGCCAGGTGATGGAAATCCCGGTGAGTGAAGCCGGGTCCTGGTGAGTGAAGCCAGGTGATGGAAATCCCGGTGAGTGAAGTCGGGTCCTGGTGAGTGAAGCTAGATGATGGAAATTCCGGTGAGTGAAGTCGGGTCCTGGTGAGTGAAGCCAGGTGATGGAAATCCCGGTGAGTGAAGCCGGGTCCTGGTGAGTGAAGCCAGGTGATGAAAATCCTGGTCAGTGAAGCCGAGTCCTGGTGAGTGAAGCCAGGTGATGGAAATCCCGTTGAGTGAAGCCGGTTCCTGGTGAGTGAAGCCAGGTAATGGAAATCCTAGTGAGTGAATCTAGGTTGAAATCCCGGCGAGTAAAGCCGGGTCCCGGTGACTGAAGCCAGGTGACCGAAATCCTAGTGAGTGAAGCTAGGTTGAAATCCCGGTGAGTGAAGTCGGGTCCCGGTGAGTGAAGCCGGGTGATCAAAACCCTGGTGAGTGAAGCTGGGCATGGAGTCTTGGTCCGGGGGACCAGGATGAGTCAGAGAAGGCTAGGGAGGTCATTCTCTTGACAAAGAGTTGGAATGGGAGTCCCTGGATCGGTTTGGTGACCGATCAGGGAAGTTGGCACGGTGCTCCTTCATGGATCGGTCTGGTGAACGATCCAGCGATGATTGATCGGTCTGGTGACCGATCAGGGAGCATACAGTGAGGTTGGGAACCTACTGCCCGTCTCCTGATTGGTCCGGTGACCGATCAGGGAGCAAGCAGTTACCTCATTGCTTGGCTCCTGATCGGTCCGGTGACCGATCAGGGAGCAGGCAGCTTCCTCACTGCTTTGCTTCGGATCGGTCCGATGACCGATCAGGGAGCACACAGTGAGTTGAGTTCCCCCGCTGATCAGCTCCTGAACGGTCCGGTGACCGATCCAAGACCTAGGATCTGATGTCCACGATTAAAGTTTTCTCACTGGGGTGACCGATCAGGATGGAGCCTGATCGGTCAGGAAGCTACCTGATCGGACTGGTGATCGATCAAGACACAGCCTGATCGGTCGGGTGACCGATCAACCCTGCGTTGCTGGGATAGCTGGGAGTCCCAATGAAGCGGTGGATCGGTCTGGTGACCGACCCACGAGCCCTGGATCAGTCCGGTGACCGATCACTTTAATTCAAAATGCACTGTCAGACGCTCTGATCGCGTCTGAATGTATCCGATTCTCTGCGCTTAACCTCTGATACTCGATTTGCTGCTTGATATGCTGTGCTAATACTCTGATTGAGCTGCAGGTGACAGGGGAGGATTCAATCATTGGAGGAGAGTCAATGGGAGGCTTTCCTTGGAGCAGGTTTGGCTGTTTCCTTGTTTCAGGTCTCAATGGCGTCTGGAGAGCAGCTGGCAACTAACGGAGGCTCAGCTGGAGAGGGTCTTCAGTGGACTGAGTGCTCAGGGAGTCAGGGAGTCAGGCTGTGGCTTCAGTGGATGCTGATGGAGAGCCTGGTGATGAGAGCAGAGACTTAAGACGAGGCTGGAAGCAGAGGAGCGACAACAAGGAAGACAGAAAAATGAGTGAAGTTTTTGCTGTGGGGTTGTGCTCTCTGTTGCTTTGTGCTTGAGCGATCTTGTTGCATTCCTGTGAGATCTTTGTGAGTGTTCCTTCTTGTGTGATCTCTTGTACTCAAGTTCAATCATCCGTGAGATCTGTGGAGAGGTTTCTCCACCGAGAAGGAGGCTCTATCTTATCCGGTGTTCACCGGGGCTTGATCTGCCGACGATCAAGGGATTGCCCACCTTAAGGGCATGCCAAGGAGTAGGAGCAAGTTATCCCCGAACCTTGTAAACGATCTTTGTTAGCGTTTTGGTTTGTCTTTAGTTTCTGCACTTTGTTTTTGCTGTTATACTTTGTATTTCTTCCGCTGCAACTAATCTTCAAGTGCAGAAGTTCAAAAGTGCAAGAATTAGTGTCTGGCTACATTCACCCCCCTCTATAGCCATCCAAGGTCCAACAAGTGGTATCAGAGCTTGGGGCTCTATTCAAGCAGCTTAACATCCGAGAGCTAACAAAGATGGACATGGGAAGAGAAGGGTTTATCACCAGCCAACCTCCATTCCTTGACGACACTGATTTTTCATATTGGAAGTCAAGGATGGAGTTTTATTTGAAGACAAACATGAGCATGTGGTTCTCAGTGAAGGAGGGTTTCTCTCCTCAAAAGGATATTGAGGGAAAAGATCTTGACTTCTCCATGTGGTCGGCTGAGCAAATCAAAAGGGGGGAAGCCAATGCCAAAGGTGTTGTCACCTTGCAATGTGGGATGACCAAAGAGCAGCTAATCAAGGTTAGCCCTTTCACCTCTGCCAAAGACCTATGGAATAAACTTATCGAACTTCATGAGGGCACCCTGGACTCAAGAATAGCCAAGAAGGACTTCCTTCACAGTCATCTCCAAAATCTGTCCATGGAAGAAAATGAAAAGGTAAGTGAACTCCATGGAAGATTCAAAGAGATCCTCAACGGTTTACATTCCATCGGCGAAAAGGTAGAAAATCGGGATCTAGTAAGGTTTGTTCTCAAAGCTTTCCTTAGGAATACTTTGTGCTCATCCATGGTGGATGCCTATAAGGTTTCCAAGGATTTATCTTTTGTTAAGTTAGAAGATCTATTTTGTGAAATGGAATTTCATGAGCTCTCTAACAAAAGTTCAAAAGAGAAAAGTATTGCTTTAGTGGTAGGTGACAAAAAGGAGAAGAAGAAAGAAATGGAGAATACACATCACTTTGCTCTCATGGCACTAGAGGACTCGAGAGAAGAAAGCGATAACGAATCAAGGAGCTCCTCTACCGCGCCTTCATCATCTTCGGATGATGAAGAGGTAATCTCTCCCGAGTTGGATAAGTGTTATAGGACAATTGCTTGTTTAACTAGGTTGTTAGAGAAATCTAAGAACAAAGCAAAATTATTGAAATTAGAAATAGAAGAATTAAAATCCTCTAAAGTTGAGGATGTTAATGATTTCCACAGTGAGTCCCTTGAAAATGAAAATAAGATCTTGAGGAGTGAGGTTGAGAAACTCAAGAATTTTCTTGAGAAATTCTCAACTAGCTCCAAAACCTTGGACATGATCCTAAATTCACAAAAGGCGGTTTACAACAAGGTTGGTTTGGGTTATCAACCTAAATAACCTAATGCCATGTCATTAATGTCAAGAACCCAATTTAGATCATCAAATGATTCTATGGTTCAAAAGGTTAGGAAGAAAATGACTAGGGCATGGGTGCCAAAGTCATTCATTGTAGATTCATTAGGTCCCAAAATTTGGGAACCTAAAACTTCCATATTTCGAATTGTATAGCTTAGGTTGAGGGGGAGCATCTATCAACATGGGTGGTTGATATTTGGTGATCCAAACCCATGACCAAGGAAAAAATTGTCATTCACATGGTTGGTTATGGAAAATTTGAATTGAATGCTTTGAGCTTCATTGCCTTAGTTCTTATAACAAGATGATCCCTTGGCTAGTGATTTTTGAAATCTCATTTGGGAAATAAGGAAACTTATCATGCAACGAATGATAGTATATCCATGCTTCAAAATAAATAAACAAGTTTTGAAAAAAATATTCACATGAATGGTTTAGGTTGACACATAACTTACTCTTGCCATGGATTGTTTAGGATAATCAGGTTTATTGTTGCAATTTATGTTTTCTTGCAATTCATGGTATATGATATGCCTTATGTCAAGCCTAAGGAGTCCATTTTTTTTATATATGTTATACAACATGAATGCATGCTAAAGAACAAGGATTAACACATAGTTTGTACTACAAGGTATCACCAAACAAAGAACATGAGCTTAAGGTTTAGGCTTAGGTTTTGCTTAAGATATTTTGTTTGGTGAACATGATCAAGTATGCCATGATTTACTGTATGTGTTAGTAACATTAATGTATTGCATGCAAATTTTTGAGGAATATATAGGTTGTGATGATCTTCATAAAACCTCACAAGGCAACATCAATGCATGCTTTTGAAATATTTTTAAAACTGGTTAAATGAGATAAAAGCATGTCGGACAAAATACAACCTTATGAATTGTATTGATACAATCATGTGTTAGAAAGCCTGATCATGTTTTGATACAGATTTGATACAAGCATGTTTTTGAAAATTTGATCATATTTTTGTTTGTATCATGAAATCTGATCATGTTTTGGAAATTTGATATTAGTATCATATTTCGATAATTGTTTGAAGAAATGTATTTTGATTAAGGGAACCCTTAGGATCAAATAAATTAAAACTAATTGACTTAGGGGTTGGGAATGGTAAGAGTTGAAACGAACTTATTTTTGAAACTGATCAGTTTCAGAAAACATTCTGTATCAGACCTAATCGGTCCACCGACCGATCAGGACTCACCCTGATCGGTCTGGTGGCAGATCAGGAATCATACTGATCGGTCCGGTGACCGAAGATCAACACTGATCAGAGGTATCAGACTACTCCTCAGTCCGATCCCATTTCATCAAGTTGTATCAGATTACCTGATCATACTGATACACACAAATATGATACAAACCAAGTCTAATTAAAACATACTTGATCTTCCATTGGTACAATCCTGGTACTAAGGAAGTACAAATTTGTTCAAGTGGTACTTGAAACAAAACCTAAATACTGATTTGATACAAACCTATGTTGGAATGTTCAAATTCATAAGAAAGGGTGTGTTGAGTCATGACTCTTGTTCTTAATGACGTGTTTCAGAATTTTTTCTAAAATGATGAATATTAATGGAGTCTACACCTTTGTTTTGGAATGCAAATTGTTAATGCAGTCTGATCCTAAACGAATCAGAATTACAAAAAAAATTTTAAAATTGATCGTTCATAGATAAATCAGAAATTTTTCTGTATTGATCATCAGACTGATGGAACTGCGATAATTATTGCTGTATGATGCATATATATTGTTGCCATGATATATTTATGGTATATGCCTCTCATATGCAATTCAAAAATCATTCATTTGACTTACTTGTTATATGAAACATATATATGTTTGACCATGATATTATTCTGTATATATTTTCATGTGCAATTCAAGAATTATTCTTTGATTATTTTGGGTTTTGGGGAGAGACCCGTGTTTGAGGGGGAGGTATGTTCAAACTTAATAACCATACCCTTTTCGATGTTTGACAAGGGGGAGAAAATGGTTGATTAAGTTTAGGGTTATTGTAGGGGGAGGATTTTGATTCCCTTACGATAATTGAATTGCCTTCAATTGATCATCAATGCCTAAACTTAAATCGGGTGGCAAACAACAAAAAGGGGGAGATTGTTGATGCAGTCTAACCCTGATTGTTATTTTGGTGTTGACACCGATTTAAGTTTTGATTTAAGACTGGATAAACGCATGGGGATTAAGTCTTAGTCGCGGACTGGGCACGAAATCCTAACTTGGAGGGTTGGGTGAAAAGTCCTAGCTTGGAGGGTTAGGTGAAAAGTCCCAACTTGGAGGGTTAGGTGAAAAGTCCTAGCTTGGAGGGCTAGGTGATGCAAATCCCTGTGAGTGAAGCCGGGTCCTGGTGAGTGAAGCCAGGTGATGGAAATCCCGGTGAGTGAAGTCGGGTCCTGGTGAGTGATGAACCCGATTTAGCTAGATTAAATTGTCACGAAAGTGTGGGCTCATCAGATTTAGATGTGTATGAATGCTGGAAACCCTTTTACAATCAAAAGTATGAAAATGTAATATAGGGGCCACAGATCGTATTTTTCTCGGGGCTAGTTGTCGTGTTTGATTCAAACTTGTGTTTATGTGTCGTTTGTGTTTTTGGGTTTCAAATAAGTGATTGAATTTGGATAGCAATTGAGAATGAAAATAAAGGAAAGTGAACAATGGAACTAAGCAAAGAGATGTCACTTGATACTTCCACCAATGGAAACCGAGTCAAGCTATAGGATTTAACCAAAGTTTGGAAAAGCAAGCCTAAATTCAAATGCACAGTAAATTCTGATGGAAAGAACTCGAAGGTGTGATATAAATTTTCTGAAGCAAATCAAGCTTAAAGCAATTGTTATTTATGCATTTCGGAAATTAAATAAACTACAAATGTTAACTCGAACTAACTACAATTTTGGAAGCCACAAATGCAAAGGAAATTCGAAATGGATGAATGTAACTTATTGATTTCAACTCAATCAGATGCCACAAAGAAACAAGTTGAATTCAAATGCAAAAAGAGTTCAATTCGATTCAATTGGCATGCAAGGCATTTTTTTTGTGCCAAAAACTAACACCAACTTTATAAAATTAGTAAGTTTCGGCTCCACTTCTCAAGTTGGTTGGTTCAATTGGGAAACAAAGGTATTAAGAGAAAACTGAGCAAGACTAAGGTGAGGAATTGAAACTGAAATCAGAACTTGAAGAAGAACAACAAATTCAGAAACCAAAAGGGCTGAAATTTGAGATGCAAAATTGAAAGGATTAGCTACTGATTTTTCTGTTTTCGCAATAGCTTAAAGGCTGAGCTAGCTAACACAAACTGAGTACAAGTAACTAATCTAGGAACAAAGAAGTTTAAACTAGCAATTACTTAACAAAACTAATGAAAGTGGACTGAAAAATGTTGATACGCAACAAACAATCTTGGCACGCAGCAATTTAACTTGGCACGCAGCAATTTGACTAAGAAATAAGCTGAAATTTGATCTATTCTTCACTAAACAAGTTTCTACATTACTCTACTTGCAGAATTAAAGCTAAATTACAGCTAAGAACTTAAATTCGTAAATTACAGTAACTGACAAGGAAATTCAGAACAGAGCAGTGCGGAAGAAACAAATCTACTACAAAAACAGTAATTAAACTAAGGAAACTACTCCTCGATCCTTTCCCGAGCTCACAATCTTCTTGGTTGTCAATCAAGAGCTGGCTTCGAACCCCTAGGCTCAGCAAATCAGTGGAAAACAAGTTCAATCCATCAATTCTGCTCAAACTACTTCAACTGGGAAATTTCCAATCCGAGCTCTTCAATCTCGGCTTGTTGAGCTGCGATGAAGATTTGGAGATGACCTGAGCTCACTTGAGAACCCCTACAAGTGGCTCAGGTGATCTGAATTCGATTGTAGCTAAGATCCAAGCTCCCGGATCACAGAGAATGCGAAACCCTCAACAACCTCTGTCCGGATGAAGTTTGAGTTGAATTTCGGATCGAGATGGCCTTCCAAAGATCCAGACGATGAGTTGCGGTTGAAATCGAGGTGGTCACGCCTTCTTGGATGAAGAATTTGCTAAGAACATGAAGAACAAACGAAGAACGAAGAAGACGGCGAAGACGCGACGAAGGTTAGTTGCTGCAGATTTTTGATTAAATACTTAAGCATGGACGGTCCAGATTGATCCACTTCAATCCAACGGCTGATCTTGGTCTGATTTGAGACACTTTGATGATGATGATCTGGGGTCAGGATCTGCCTCGTGGTAGCTTGGATCCTCCAGATATGCAACGGATGGTCCAGATCATCCTAATCTTTGAATGGATGATCAAGAGCCCTCCAAGCTTGATCCAACGGTTGATTGAGCTCTGATTGGGATGAAACCTCCAGATCTTGATCAGGGTGCTTGATCAACCCTAGCCCTAGCTCGGATTGCTTCAGATGATCCCGGATGGCTCAGATCTAGCCGCTTTTGAATCGGACGGCCTGGATTAATCGTAAGCTTGAAATTCGATCCGGTTCACTTCCGACTCAAGTTTAACCCAATATGCCCTAGATCCATGAACCTTTTATGCCTATAAAAATAAATCAAGAATTTAGTGGCCAAATAATCCAAAAATGTGCAAATTTGCAATTAAGTCCAAAATAAGAGTAAGTTCTAAAACCTAGGGCAATTTCACAATTAAGCAATAAAAACATAGGTCAAACATGGATTTTAGCAGCTTAAATAATCAATAATATAGTATTTATCAGTGAGTGAAGCCACGTGATGGAAATCCCGGTGAGTGAAGCCGGGTCCTGGTGAGTGAAGTCAGGTGATGGAAATCCCGGTGAGTGAAGCCGGGTCCTGGTGAGTGAAGCCAGGTAATGGAAATCCTAGTGAGTGAAGCTAGGTTGAAATCCCGGCGAGTGAAGCCGGGTCCCGGTGAGTGAAGTCGGGTGACCGAAATCCTAGTGAGTGAAGCTAGGTTGAAATTCCGGTGAGTGAAGCCGGGTCCCGGTGAGTGAAGTCGGATGATCGAAACCCTGATAATCCATGATTTGGACGCTGAAGGAATGCCGCTGAACGAGTCATTCAAAGTTGCTACGGTAATCGAGAAACTCCCCGCGTCATGGAAGGATTTCAAAAATTACCTAAAGCACAAGTAAAAGAAAATGGGACATGAAGACCTCATCCTGCGACTGCGAATAGAGGAGGATAATCGAAAATTATCCGACTCTAGAGGAACAAAGCGGACAGTCGACGAGATGTCAAACCTGACGAAACCAAAAGCTAAGAAGATGAAGCAACCAAACTAGAAGGCTCAAGGCAAAAGGTTCAAGGGCACGTGCTACAATTGTGGAAAGTCAGAACACATGTCCAAAGACTGCAGACGCCCGAAGAAGACAACCAAGAGCTAGAAGATTGTTGCGAACCAAGTCGCAACTTCCGCTGACATAGATCTCAGCGCTCTCGATCTCAGTGCGGTCGTGTTTGAAGCCAACTTGGTGGACAACCCGAAGCAGTGGTGGATCGATACTGGAGCAACCCGCCACGTCTGTTCGGACAAGGCGATGTTCTCCAAGTACACCCCGATAAGTGGAAGAAAGCTCTATATGGGCAACTCCATGACGTCCTCAATTGTTGGACTCGGGACAGTAATTTTAAAAATGACGTCTGGGAAGGAGATAACTCTCATTGATGTGCTTCATGTTCCCGACATCAGGAAGAACTTAGTTTCTAGATCGACACTTGTTAAAGATGGATACAAACTAGTGTTCCAATTCAACAACTTTGTGCTTACGAAGAACGGTGTCTTCGTAGGAAAGGGGTATTTAGAACAAAATTTGTTCAAGATGATTGTAATGACTGTACACCGTAATTTTGATGGTAATAAATTAAAAGCTTCCAGCTATGTTGTTAAGTGTTTTAATTTATGACATGATCGGCTTGGGCATGTCAATAATAATACTCTGAAATGTCTCGTCAAACTAAATTTATTACCGAACATCGATGTTGACGAAACACACAAATGTGAAGTGTGCGTGGAAGCGAAAATGACGAGACTACCTGTTCATTCAGTGGAAAGGTCAACGACTCCTCTAAAATTAATACATAGTGATCTATGTGACTTGAAATTTATGCAAACTAAAGGAGGTAAAAAGTACTTCATTACTTTTATCGATAACAACATGAGGTTTTGTTATGTTTTTTTTTAAAGAAGTAAAGACGAAGCCCTAGAAGTTTTCAGAACCTATAAAATGGAAGTTGAAAATCAACTTGAAAAACGAATTAAAATAATTTGTAACGATAGAGGTGGAGAATATGGTGCACCGTTTGATGAATTCTGTTCAGAATATGGAATTATTCATCAGACAATGACATCTTACTCACCTCAATCGAATGGTGTTGCCGAACGTAAAAATCGGACACTAAAGGAAATGATGAATGCCTTGTTGATAAATTCAGGCTTACCCCAGAACTTGTGGGGGGAAGCCATATTATCAGCAAACCACATTCTCAACAAAATCCCTCACAAGAAAAATGATAAAACACCATATGAACTATGGAAAGGCTGCGAGCCATCATACAAATACTTGAAAGTGTGGGGGTGCTTAGCAAAGGTCGAAGTACCTAAGCCAAAGCAAGTTAAGATCGGACCTAAAACGTTCGATGCAATATTTGTCGGATATGCCCAAAATAGTAATGCATATCGCTTCATAGTTCATAAGTCAGACATTACTGATATTCATGTGGGTACAACCATAGAATCTCAGAATGCAATATTTTTTGAAGGCGTGTTCCCAAATAAGAAGGAAAACGTTCAAAATAATGACAACGAAAGTTCTAACAAAGATAATGTTCCAGAACTTAATTGCCATAAAAGGGCTATTGACGATCAAAGCGAAGAGACACATCGGAGCAAACGGGCTAGAGTTGAGAAATCGTTCGGGCCAGATTTCATGACATTCATGTCAGAAATGGACCCAAGAACACTAAGCGAAGCTCTCTCTGGTCCCGAAGCCCATTGTGGAAAGAAGCTGTCAATAGTGAAATCGAGTCCATCATGAATAACCATACTTTGCAATTAGTAGACCTTTCTTCTGGTACTAAACCATTAGGTTATAAGTGGATACTAAAACGCAAGTATAAACCTGATGGGTCAGTTGACAAGTATAAGGCTAGACTTGTAGCTAAAGGGTACAAGCAACAGGAAGGTCTTGATTACTTCGATACCTACTCACCGGTGACAAGGATTACGTCCATATATACGAGTGTTGATAGCCATTGCAACATTGTATGACCTTGAAATATACCAAATGGATTTAAGACTGCGTTCTTAAATGGTGAGTTCGAAGAAGAAATCTACATAGAGCAACCCGAGGGGTTCATAGCTCCTGGAACTGAGGGAAAGGTGTGTCGACTTGTTAAGTCATTGTACAGACATAAACAAGCGCCAAAGCAATGACACGAAAAATTTGACAAAATAATGTTGTTAAACGAATTCAGAATAAATGAATGTGACAAATGCATTTATGTCAAAAGCACACATGAGAGTTATGTAATCGTCTGTCTATACGTAGACGACATGCTCATAATGGGAAGTAATCATGATATCATCATGAGTACTAAGAAAATGTTGAGCAATAGTTTCGACATGAAAGATATGGGTCTAACAGATGTCATATTGGGAATTAAAATTCTCAGGACGACCGATGGGATAGTTTTAACACAATCCCATTATGTAGAGTCAGTATTGAAAAGATTCAATGCATACAATCTCTCTACTGTAAAAACACCTACGGATCTAAGTCAACACTTAGCAAAAAATCATGGTGAACCCATATCGCAATTGGAATATTCTCGGATAATTGGCAGTTTGATGTATCTCACAAACTGTACTCGTCCGGATATTGCCTGTGTGGTCAACAAACTGAGTCATTTTACGAGCAATCCAAACGACACCCATTGGAAAGTACTGATAAGTACTGATGCGAGTGCTTAGATATTTAAAATATACTATGAACTACGGATTACATTACGGAAGGTATCCTGCAGTCTTGGAGGGATATTGTGATGCTAATTGGATCTCCGATACAAAAAAATCCAAATCCACTAGTGGATATGTATTCACGATCGATGGGGGAGCAGTATCTTGGAAATACACTAAGCAGACATGCATAACTCGGTCAACAATGGAATCCGAGTTTATAGTACTTGACAAAGCAGCTGAAGAAGCTGAATGGCTGCGGAATTTCTTTGAAGATATTCCGAGCTGGACAAAACCTGTGCCTGTCGTACTTATCCACTGTGATAGTCAATCGACAATTGGAAGGGCACAGAGTAGTATGTATAATGGTAAGTCACGATATATACGTCGTCGACATAATACCATTAGGCAGTTGATCTCGAACGGAGTGATTGCAATCGATTATGTCAAATCTAAGGATAATTTTGCAGATCCCCTAACGAAGGGATAAATCGAGATCAAGTATACTGCTCATCAAAAGGAATGAGATTGAAAATCTACAACTAAAAACGACTGTAGTGGTAACCCAATCTTGTTGACTGGAGATCCCAAGATCTTGGTTCAATGGGACAACGAAGTTACAGAAGCTGTGTAACAGCACAAGAGAAATAATTATCTCTACTATCCCAATCCTAGGATGATTTGGTGCTGTCCTACCACATGTAGTGAGGATAAGCTTATGCTTTTAATGAGTTCTATACCTTTAAGGTGGAGTATGGTAGGATACTCTTGATAGAAGTGTCACCTATGTGAGTGTGAAGACAGGCCGCTTCAATGAAACACTTATGAATCCAAGATGGTGTCCATGGCCGAAACGGAACAAACCATGAGAACCAAAAGTGGGTGAGATAAGTCTCTGTGTGAGTGTTATTGTCTTAGTATACACCAACAGCTGAGCAGTTCAAGACATCACGTTCACTGCACAGCCTAGTATGCTCGATAGCATTCCACTAAGAAGATTCAAAGCCACAAGCTACCTTTCCCGATGCATTGACTTATCGATTAGACTCTTGTAAAGTGTCAGCATGCATACATGCAAAACATGCTTTAATTTTCATTCATGTGGGGGATTGTTGGATATGATTTTGTAAGGTAAAATTTTGATGTCATCGATCATTGAAAGTCAAGTTTGACTTCAAAATCGAAATCTACGTTTCGCATAGATAAATCTGGACTATTTATTTGCTCAAACCCGATTAAGGGTGAATGGGAAATTACTTGTTCAAGATACGCTGAAATAAACATTAAGGAAAAAGATGGGGTTTTAGTCCCACATTGCTAACCGGTGAGAGCCAGTATTTCCTTATATATGTTCCTGTGCTAATGTTGTTAATACAAAAGCACAGGAGGCCTCTACCCTTTGGCGAGCAGGTGTTCGCACCTGCGAGTCCGCCACCCGCCACGCGCGCACGCGCGCAATGGGCGCTTTGTTGGCGCACTTTGCACTTTGCAGGTGCGATCTGGAGTGTCAGATTCGAATCTGTCTGTGAAGAGAGAGGATGGATCTGAGCGCGTCGGATTAAATATTCTAATCCGGTGGCTGAGAATTAAAAGATCTTTAAAGGGTTATACCCTTTCGTTATGAACGGTCCATATCTGTCCGAACCAAAGGGTACTTACCTCTTCACTCAATATAAATAGATCCCTCCACTTGATCATTTCATTCATTCAAGAATTGCAATCTAAAAGCATTTGCACTCATCCATCTTCTGCATCGATAGTCCAAAAAGCCTACGGAAAAGTTTGTCGGTCTCGGAATTTGAAGTGTCACTATTCCGAGACGACATCGTTGTATCTTGGAAACGAATTGCTGCTATCCGTGAACACCAGTAGCGGAGCAATATCGTTTTACGAAGATAATGTCGAACACTAGCCTCGACGTAAACCAATCAGTTTGCTTCCTCCGAAAGCAACCTCCCGGAAGATCTGACGGTCGTAAATCGACTAAGTCAAATATCGAGGAGATACAAGTCAGTAACCAACACACATAAGTAAAATAACTCGTATTTCTTGAATAGAATAATCTACCTAGTAATGGTTGATAAAGTATAACAAAATTTAAATATTATACCGCATACCATACGAAAAAACTTTCTATAAAAAAAATGTATACTGATATCGTATCGAATTTTTGGTATACGCAAAATTCGATATACTAAATTTTGGGCATGATACAAATTCCATACTATATATAGTTAAATTTTGGTATTGGTATAGTATGCCAAAATTTTTGATATAAATGTATACCAATACCGATACCAAAAATTTCAGTGCAATATAATACTATACCAAAATTTTTGGTATACCATTAAATGAGTATAAGTCGGTATATTTCAGTACGACACATACAGTATACTAAAATTTAGTATTTTTCCACCTCAAATTATAATTTGTTGCCAAGTTCATCACCAATTGGTGACGAATTTGGTATTCATCGTCAAATTGGCGATGAATGCTAAATTCCTCATAAAATAAATAAATGAAATCTTAATGTTTTTTTTATAAATGATTTTCATGAAAAGAACATCTATTTTTAAAATATCAAAATAGCGTCCTTCATTTTAATTAAGTTTAAATTATTCTTACTCAAAATTATCTTTTAATAATTTTGATTAAATTTATTATAAAAAATAAAATGATATGTTATTTAAATATTTATTTTTTAATAAAGAAATAAAGCTTGCCTCCATAAAAAAATAAAATGATATGTTCTTTCTATCAAAAATTTTAAAACTTGTACTATTTAATTAGTTTTTTTAGCTTCCGATTGTGTGAGAATTGACGAGATTTCAAATTTTAAGATGTGTTTGATGCGCTTCTTATAGGAATTTGTTCATGTTCTGATTTTTGTCGTGGTTAAACTTAAGATCTCTTTTTTTAAGTTCGTTTGGTATTAGTTGAATTCTTTAATGGTCTAATGAGCTAGTGAGCTTAAGAAATCGAACCCTTTTTTTTAGGGCTGGTGCATCGTTGTGCTATTTTTCCACTGAAAGAATATTAAAATTTTTTACTATTCAATTAGCTTTTTTAGCTTCCGATTGTCCAAGAATAGACGAGATTTAAATTTCAAGTCTTGTTTGATGTGCTTCCTAAAGAATTTTCTCATTTTTATTATTTTTGTCACGTCGAAGATCTTTAAATTTGATGATGAACTAAGCATTTAGCGACATATGAGGCAACGAATACTACATTTGTCGCTAAATTTGCGGATTCATATTCGTCACCAAATTTGAGATCTCACTCGATCCCAAAATTTGACGAAGATCTTTAAATTTGACGATGAATACTACATTCGCCACCAAATTGGAGATGAAATTCATTTTCATCGCTACATTTGAGATCCCGCCTAATCTCATAATTTGGCTAAGATCATTAAATTTGGCGATGAATTTTGAGATTCGTCGCCAATTTGGTGGTGAATTTTGTATTTGTCGCTTATTTGGCGACGAATTGAATCTTCCTCGCTAACTAGTGTTGATTTTGAGACAAATTTAATTTTAGTGGCAAATTTTTCGATAAAATATTTTTGTTGCTAATTTAGGGACAATCTTTTTGTCATAACGTTCGTTGCTAATTAACGACTATTTCTTTCTTTGTCACAAATGTCGTTGCTAATTTACAATAAATTTTTTTAATCGATAAATTAGTTGTAGTGGATCAAGTGGAAGCATTAATATAAGAAAATCAAGAATTGACGAATCAGATCACAACATTTGAATAGTATCATATCAATGAATAGTTGATTCAAGATTAGGTCAATATGATAGTAGAGTGGCAAATTAAGAATTCTTTTCTCGCTTTCCATTAATGAGTCCATTTACTTTTTCAATGTCTCATGGTTTCGACTCATAGGAGATTTATGACCCGAATACAACTGATAAATAGCTTATAATAATGTTTTGGAAGGAATCGTCGTCAACGACCAGTCACCAGAGTTCAACCTACGCAGCCGCTGACGCTAGAGGAAGAACTTTCACCCTACGAGATTAACACGAGCGTTAGGGGAACACGCCGGAGGTTGTCCGGCGGAGCCCACTCCGGTGCTCAAGTCAGTGCTACGATCTAGGAGATGAAGGGAAGCTAAGAAAGTAGGCATGAAGTAGAGAGTGCGTCCCTCCCTTACCGGAGGGGTTGGAGTACCTTTTATACCTAAGGTGACGGTCAGACGTGTCTCCATGATCTTCGCCACGTCCCCTCCATCTTCGGTTGCTGGATAGCCCTCGTAATAACCGTCGCAGTCATTTAATCTAGGTCGTTGCAAGGATAAAGGAGATAATGACCGTGGATCACGGGTCATAACTATCCCGTAATTATTGGTGATCATTATCCATATATCCGAAGATAGGGGTTGTTACTTAAGGCCGAGTGCTTCTTGGACTCCGCTACCTCAAGGTGATCTTGGGGTCTTCTGGCTCGGGGGGTCCAAAGCGTTTAACCTCCCGAGGTGCTCTCGGGAGCATGATCTCTTGAGGTGATCTCGGGCGTGTGCCCTCCCATGCCGATTTCCCGTGTATACATTCTCGAGGTAGCCTCAGGAATACTCCTTCCTGAGAGGGTCTCGAGGATCCGAGAGAGAGGGAGAGTCATCCCAACTCGGTACATATCTTCTTCAGTCCACGTATCAACCACGAGGTGCTCAACCCCATCACAAGTCCCCCCTTCAAGTCTAATCGAAGGAAGTGTTGTTGACTGATTAGACTAGTGGTGTAACGAAGAAGGTATGTTATGGTGGGCCCATGTACATATTTTTTACTACTTTATTGACGGTCTGCCGGGTCCGAGGAATCCGACCATACATCCCTGGACCCCAGGCAGCTCTTCTAATGCATCTTGTATCTCCAAGGGTTTAGAGACAACGCCCTGACGACGGTCCATGACTCTCTTTCCTCAAACGCATGGGGTCTCTTAATTGCGACAAGGTAGTCTGACAAATGTTGTCTTGCCACATACTCCGTCATTCTCTGTGCAGCGATCTCCCGCTGATATGCACCCGGGCTATATGAAGCGACGACAGTAAAGAATGGTGGCTCCTCGGGATGCCCCATCAGCGTTGTTGACGTGCTGTTTCCCCATTGCTCACAGGTGGGAGGCTTCTCCCTATAAAAGCGGGTGCAACGACCCACTCCTTCCTTCCTACGTTATCTGTGTTCAAGAATCCTTGCCCATTGCTTTTCGTTTTGTGGTCGTATTCTCTAGGCATAAATCTCTTTCTGTTCTCTTCTTTCCTACATCTCCATGAGTCCAGTAGAAAGGAAGAAGAAGAGTCGAGGCGAGGGCAAAGGTTCCTTAGGGGAACGAACCTACCATCCGGAATGGTACGATATCATCTCCTCTAGGGTTAGGTTAGAGTTCCTTTAGGCCGCCTGCCAGAGATACGGTATCCCGGAGGACTGGGAGGTAAGAGTTCCGACCCCTAGGTCAATCCCCCATAGAGACTCCTGCAGGTTTTTTCACCTTCTTCTTAGGGCAGGTGGAATTAGGGCTCCATTTCCCTATTCCTCCCTATTTAATGAATGTCGCCACTTACTTTAGCATACCTCTTCACCAACTGGCTCCAAACGCCTTTGCACAGATGGGTGGGGCATTTGTCCTCTTCAAACATTTCAACATCCCTTTGACCCCCCATTCTTACATTTTTTCTTTGTCCGGTTGGCTCCCGAGGGGCATTCGGATTTACCACCCATGCCGGCCATAGGTTCCTGGGGGTGTCTCCCTTCCTCCCTCAAGGGGTGGAAGGAATGCTTTTTCTATATCCACCTCCCTGATCGACCCTTCAATCCTATCGACTGGACGGAGAGCCTGCCACCCATCCCAGACCTCGGTGACTTTCAGCATGACACAGGATACCAGATGGCTAAGAGCATCCTGGCAGGGATGGAATTCCATGGCCTTCAGCTGGCGCAGTGTGAAGAGCTTCTCTATCGGGTCGACCTCATCCCGAAAGTCACAAGCCTTAGCTTCAATCTTCATAAGTTCAGCTAGGTCTTGAAAGTATCCTTGTTAATTCTAACTGATACCTCTTTGTCCCCACCTCGCAGACGACGTCATGCTCTCTCGTGCTATTAACTAGTTTCTGAAGTGGGAGCAAGCTGATGAGCAGGCAATGGTTTCTGTTTCAACCCCTTCCGCTCCTGTGGGCATATCCGCCAAGGGCAGCGAGGAAACGACCGCACAAGCAAAAGACCAAGGAGCTCTGGAGGCTTCCGAAGATCCCGGAGTGGCAGAACAGCCTACCAACCTCAAAGGGGATTCCCCTTTGTCCCCCATCAAGGCCACAGAGGGAGAGGTTGCGACCATTCCCCCTGCCGAGCAACCAGTGATCCAGGTTACCGAGAAGAAATGGCAGAAGCAACTAGCCCAAAAGCCACACCCCCTAAAGAGGTTGAAGAAGGGTTTAGCCTCAGAGCTTCTGCCCACCATTGATGAAGAGGACATGGTGCCTCTGTCCCAGAGGGTTCGGAGGGAACCCTCTTCTCCCGATGTGGCAACCACCACTCCCATCGCCCGTGGCCCAGCCGCTCCGACCAACCCTCCCGCGGCTCAGCGAGGCAAGGAGGTGTCACTTAGTGTGCCTAGCTCTCGTCGGAATGCCTCTATGGCGAAGAAAATGACGACAAAGGGTTCTCAATCCATCCAAATAAAGGGAATCCCATCTGACGGTCCGCAGATAGCGTCTAGCTCGGAGGAGGACGTCCCCGACCCTAGAGATGTTCCCGGTCAATCAGGGCAGCCTACTAAGGAACTCCTCCCTCCTCCTGTTCAATTGAGAAGGTCTACTGGATCAACCCGATATCACCAGTCCCTGCTGACGGTAATGGTGCTTAAGCTTTTCTCCTTTGCTTCACTGCCTTGCTTTAATTGTCCTTTCACCGCATCGTAGGTCACCTCCAACTGTTCGGCTACGAGCCGCCTGCTGTGCTCTGGAGGGGTCACTGAAGACCTTCTCCAACGAGTGGTGGAGGCTGGCCGTGCCCGCGAAGCAGACCTTCTGCAGTTGGAGGTCAGCAAGGTCCTACAGGAAAAGGTTGGGCATTGTCTCGATGCCCTGCTGGCCTTTGAAGAGAATATGCACGACTACCATACACGGGAGTGTGTTGCGTCCGAGAAGAACCGAGTCCTCTCTGAGGACTTACAGAGACTAACCCAGAAATGGGACAACTCTAGGCCTAGGCGACGGAGTTATCTGCTAGCGTCCAGCTCCTGGAGTCTTCAAAGAAGGCCCTGGAGGATCATAATAAAGCCCAAGAGCACCAGCTAACTCTTCAGGAGTATGACATAGAGCTAAGAGTCGCCTATGCCTCCAAGCTCTAGGACGACGTCACGCGAGCTTAGGCCAAGGCGTCGGTCGTCTCCCAGAAACTCCAGGAGACACTAGAGGCCCATGATCGATTATCCTGAGAGGTGGCATAACTGAAAGCCGCCAAGAAGGAGGTTGAGGCTGCGCCGGAGAAGCAAAAGACTGACCATACGACCTAGTTGTCCACGGCTGAGGAGGAGTTCAAGGCCAAGATTCTGCAGTCCGACGAGTTCGGCGATCTTCTGGCCAAGCAGGTATTGAAGCGCTTAAAACAGGGCTTCAATGGTGCCGTCAACCAGCTGAAGAGGGCCCAGCTACTGAAACCAGATGCAAATCTAAGTTCTTTGAGTGTCGGCCAGGTCTAGGATGAGCTTTCAGCTGAAGAGCAAGAAATATAGAGCTCTTTCCCCACCTAGGCCTTACCTTTTTTTTTTTTTTTGTCTTTCGTGTTTTCTTTTTGTAATTTCTCCTTTTTCCTGGTAGGTCAGATATGCAATCGTTTCGAACATGAATGAAAGCATCTCTTGGCTTCCTATGTCATAAGTACCTACTCACCCTGTTTGCTATTCTAAATATGTTTGTCTCCGACCTGAGGAGTCAGAAAGTTGAAGAACACGCGTTCGGTTTAAGGTGAGGAACAAAGGTTCCCCCCCCCGACCTAAGGAGCGAGGTGGCAAATAGACACGCCTGAAGAACGAGTGTTCTTGCCCGGCTTGAGGGAAAAAATGACCAACAAACATCTCGAGGCCCAGTCTATTTACCGCGGAGGTAGTAGGGTTCTACAGCACTTGGTCGGGCATGTGCAGCACCGAGGCCAAGCCTACTCACCGTGGAGGTAATAGGGCTTCACAGCTCTTGGTCGGGCATGTGCAGCACCGAGGCCAAGCCTACTCACCACGGAAGCAGTAGGGCTTTAGAGCTCTTGGTCGGGCATGTGCAGCACCGAGGCCAAGCCTACTCACCGCGGAGGTAGTAGGGTTTTACAGCTCTTGGCCGGGCATGTGCAACACCGAGGCCAAGCCTACTCACTGCGGAGGTAGTAGGGTTTTATAGCTCTTGGTCGGGCATGTGCAGCATCGAAGCCAAGCCTACTCACCGCGGAGGTAGTAGGGTTTTACATTTCTTGGTCGGGTATGTGATTGCTTATTTCCGCAAGTGCACGGTTTACCGTCAAGTAATAAAATATCGATCCACAGGGACTGGGACAAGTACTAGAAATTTACGAGTTTTAATTATCCAGATTAATGATCTAATGAAAAATTTACTCTAAATCAAACAATTCAAGCGATCGAAAATCAACGAAAGTATTGAGAGATAAAAACAATCCTAGGGTTACGGGTTCACCACTCTAACTATTATCACGACGGTTCTCCGTTGACGACTACTTATACCCAGGTTGGCTTCTTTTAATTGAATGCAACTTTCTCTATCAAGGTTTCCGAAATAGATGATCTTTACATGCTTTGGAATCCTGTCACTAGATTCCCGCAAACCTATCTAAACGTCTACCAAATTCGTAAGTTGATTCCTAAATTATTGACGGCCTCTTTTGAAGATCACGCCGATGTATCTACTTTAATCTATCTCTAGTCTTATGGCATACGTACGTAGATGACTCTTACCTGCATTGGATCCTATCACATGAATCCTACAAAGCCTATCTAGACAATTACCATTTTCGTAGAAACCAATCAAAGCATCATTTAACAATTGAAACAACCAACGAGAATATGTATAATCGAAAAACCAGAGTTAATAACAATCCATGAAAATAGTTAGGGGCTACTCCCTCATCCTAAGATTTATACGACTACTCCATAACACCGGAGAATTCGACAATAAGATCAAAAATAGACATTACTAATCCTCCTTGATGGTGTCTTCGTCTCCACGTCTCGATTGCTGCAGCCCTCCAAGCTTGAATTCCGCCTCCCCCTTTTTTTTAGGTCTTCTACCCTTTTATAGAGCCTCCTCGCCGTGATACACGGTATAACCATTGGATTGACCCTTTCCATCTTTTAAAATCACCGCCGCGTTAATAGCAATCTTTTATCACGAAGCTTTCCAAATCAGCGCCACAGCCGTGTTGATTGACACGGCCCGAACATGTTCTCCTGTGCTTCCTGGTGTCGTTCTTCAATAGCATCGCCACGCCTGTGCCCTTAACTGGCACGGGCGTGTCTTCTCGCGCCACGGCCATGCTTAACCAACACGCCTTGAGCGTGTTGGTCTCTGGATTCTGGTACGAAGTCTTCAGGAAACGCCACGGCCGTGGTAACCATGGCCCGGACGTGTTGTTCTGATACGCTGGGTAGTTCGGCTGGTTTTGTGCATCCTGTCATCAAAATTCAACACAAAGCAGTATCCTTCGCCCAAATATGTAAAACCAAGTAAAAACTATCAAATATGCCTCTAATAAGATAAAACGAGATGAAATGCATATATGTTTGATGCTCAAAACTATACATGAGTTGCACACATCAAAAATCCCCACACTTGAACTTTTGCTTGTCCTCAAGCAAAGAAAAATAAAGACAATCTATGTGTGGAAGTCATGAAAACAGTTATTAGCAATTCATCCCAAGGTATAAAATTGGTCGTAATTTTCTCAAGTCATTCCCTGTAGCTTAGCTCAAAAGATCCCTGTGTAGTGCATGTGAAAAATCAACCCCCAAGGTTTTGGATACCAATCTAGATTCATCATCCCTATTACCGTGTTCCTCTCTTTTCTAGTGTAGAGGCACTTACCTGCCCTAACACTTGGTTCGTCCCCTCAATATCACACAAGGTCTCAAAGGACCACTTTCCGAGAAGAAAAGAAAGAAGGAATTAACGGTGGTCATTTCCCCAGTAACTAGTTGACCTCAAAAGGGCACCTTCTTTAGGTGTTTCCCTAGTAGCTACCTAGTCTCAAAGGGGTGCGCCAAAAGAAATTCCATCTCTTTTTTTTTTTAACACATCCTAGGATAAGTGTTTATCCAGTAACCAAAATGCTCATGAGGGTCACCATAGAAAATTGAGTACTAATCCGGTAATGAAATTTAAATCCTTTTCAGATGCCTACACCTTAAGGGTTGTGTGAAAAGTGAAACAGGGTTCTTAATGAATAAGCCAAAAAGAATTTCATAGATCCAATTAAGAGTCAAGTAATACTACAAGAGATGAGAAAGCAACAAAGTATCAAAGACTCTTGAACACATAGTGTCTATTTCAATCAAAGCAAGAGATATGCAATCATCAAAGTGTCATGCATAAAACCATCCTACGTACCACAAATTATAACCCAGAAAATTAAAACTGAAACCAAATCTAAAACAGGAATGCAAAAACAACCAAAGATAAAGAAAAATAACTAGAAGAAAGGTCACCTAATGGTTATGGCAAGGTAAGGTCTAAGATCTGCGATCATCTTCCTCTTGCCATCTTCTCCTTTGCTCTGCACGAAACTCCCTTTCTTCTTGCCAAAATTTTTCCTCACGCTCTCTTCTAGCGGCCTCAACTACAAAATGTTAGTGATATGAGAGAAGTGTCCTAAGGCAATCGCCTTATGATTGTAAATATTTATTTTAATAAATGATAATTCACTATTTGAGTATACATGTTTGTATTTGATTGGGATCTTAAACTCATCTACTGAATGCCCGTAATATAACTCACAGCATAAGAGAATTTGTGGTGGGATCACAACTAGTGATTATCTCTAAATGTGCAAATGTGAAGTATTGAAAATATCCCTAGTCGATGAATTGATAAATACGGACACTATCAATTCTGTTGAGACTAGCATGGGTTATTCTCTAATCAGCTGATTCTCACTGGCTGGTGACATTGGGATGTCCGGAGATAAACATGGATGCTAGTTAAGGGAACTAGTTCATTGGAGTGACTAGCTGTAAGACTTCATAAGGTTATCTATATAGATATGTCAATGAAGTTCTTACTGCGGCTTAAGTGCGATGTTCCTTTGACTTGCGGTGTTCAAGTCATCTTGGTCGTGGAGACTTATACTTTAACATCTTAAGCAAGCATCTCCAAGGAGGTGTGGACCCAGGATGATTGGGTATAAGCCGAAGTGCCCGAAGATGTTTGAACAGCCTACAAAGGATTCACCACTCCTTGCGAGGAGATGTATACCCAGGCCTATCGTCGGATTGTTACTCAAAACCTCTGGCCAGAGTATATCATGTTTGGAGTGCGAGTCTCTAAAATACATGAGAGTAATTAGAAATCCAAAGGACGAGAAAGACATTACTTGGGCTAGGTGTGACGTAGTCAGCCTAGTGGGGACTGACACAAATAGACCGTGTCCTGAACCAAGTGGGTATAAGATGGTGAAGGGAATGGGGCACGATTCATTAGAGCTGCTGAAGGGTTTCAGAATTACTTCTGAGGTCAACCGTTGATCTTTTGATTAATTGGGGGTCATGATGTACTACTAGGTGCCACTCATGATCGTTCTATAATTTGTTGATTATAGACGGCCAACATTAATCGAAAGCTTATTTAGTCACACGCACTACGAGTAATCCGAGGGATTTAAAACGAGTTGAAAATTAGATTTTCCGATCAAGAGAAATAAGACGAATCTGAATTTATCAGAGGCGCAATGGAAGCTAAAAATGGCTAAGTCTTTTGAAGGCTTTTTGGGCGAATTAAATGAGTTTAATTCGCGATCGGTTCAGCTTGGTTTGGCCGGCCAAAGAGGGTGCCAAACCCCTTGGGTTGGCCGGCCACATTAAAGGGAAGAAACCAATTTAATTGGTTTAATTAATAAAATAAATCTAGTGCGATTTGTTTTATAAATTATGGATAAATAAATTTATGTAAAGAAATTTATATAAATAAATTTATAGAAATTTATTCTTTTTATGGAAATTAAAATGATCCATGAAATGATTTATTTTAATTTTATAAAATCAATTATGAATTAATTTTTCCATAATAAGAAAGTTTATAAATTTCTTATAAAATTTATTCCATAATAAAAGGGGAGATTAATTAGTTTTATTATAAAGTTAGTTATAATAAAAATTTATAAGAGAATTTATAGGATAAATTTCTTATGATAACTAATTAGTTTTATTATAAAGTTAGTTATAATAAAACTTGGTTTAAACGGAATAATTCATAAGAGAATTTATAGGATAAATTTCTTATGATAACTAATTCCGTTAATTCCGTTAAGAGGGAGACTTGGCAAGGGAGATGCTACTATATATAGGAACCAAAGGCAAGCCCTTAGTTCTAATTGAAATAGCGATCAAGAGATTAACTCTCTCCCTCTCTCTCTCTTATTCTCTTCTCCCTCTCTTCCCCTTAGGGCCGGCACCCTCCTTGAAGATTAGGGCCGGCTCCCCTTGTCCAAGTTAGGGCCGGCGCACCCTCATCCCTCCAAGTAGTTGGCGTGAGCAAGGATCACCAAGGAGAAGCCAACCAAGAAGAAGAAGAAGCGGATCTCATCTCCTTCCTTCTCGGAATATTGATTCCGTTACTTTGGTGGTTAGTTTCCTATCTTTTCTCTTGTTCTTCTAGTTGTGCCTTTGGAGAATCTAGTAGTTCTCGTCGGCACAAAACTCATGACTTTGCGAAGTCATCCCAAAGAGAACTCGGCGTGGACGCGAATAGAGGCGAAGCTTCCAAGGGACGTTACGGTTGGATCTCGTCCCTTACTTCGAGTTACGCGAGGTACTTGGTAAATTAGTTTACTTTTCCGCAAAGTTTTAATTTATGATTACGTCAACACATCATAAGGTTGCATGCTAGATACGTGGTTAAAATAATTTTGGAAATTATTTTATGCTAATTCTTCCGCTGTACGTAAAAATTTAAAATTTTACGAGCCCGTATCCTCGTCGACATGCACCCGGTCCCAACAGTGGTATCAGAGCCGGTTAGTGCTCGACATAATCATATAATTATTTTGCGAAAAACTTTGTCATGACCTCAATTTTGGAAAAATTTTCCAATTATGGAAACTTTCAAATTATAAAAAATTTTAGATTTAGGAATTTCTAAGTTTGGAAATCCTCATGAAATTTCTCAAACTTTTGAAATTTTCTAGTTTCTGAAATTTTATAATAATTGTGAAAACTTCCCATCTTTGGAAACTTTCCAATTTTGGAAATTTTTCTATTTTTAGAAATTTTCTAATTTTAGAAATATGTAAGTTTTCTTTGTACCAGAAGCTTACAATTATTCTGAAAACCTATTTATGAAATCTCGCAATTTTGGGCACTTTCTTTTAAGAAAGTCTAGACAAATTCATGGACAGTTAATTGATAATTAAATTTGAATTGGTTTTTAAATTGACAACAAAATTCTTTATTTTGGATTGAGCCTCGGGGAGCCGTCCAATTTAAAGTTAGTTGTTGTAATTTAATTTCTCAATTTTAATTGAAATTGTCATGTTTGATTTGGATTGAGCCTAGGGGAGCCGTCCAATTGGATTTACAACAAATTACTTTTCTTTGGGTATCTGAGCCTCGGGGAGCCACCCTTAGAAAATGATTTGTTGTAATTAATTAAATCCATGAATAAAATATGTTTGAAGAGGTGATGCTCTTACATATTGTTGTCTCCAAAATTAATTAGGAAAATGGTTTCCTATAGAGTTTCTTAAATGATATTTTCATGAAAATAATATGTAGTTGAATTAAGGGATTTGTCTCTTAATTTAATAAGATTTGATTTAGAGAAATCAAAGTCTTGAACATATTATTTCCGAAATTAATTATGACAATTTAGGAAATTGTTTCCCAAAACAATTCCTTTAATTAAGTATGAAATTGGAATTAGGAAATCCGGTTCCTAATTCAATTAATGAGATTTGATAACTTAAGTCACATACATACTTAATTAAGGAAATCGTTAGTCATGACATAATTTTATGTCATGAATGTGCTTAGAAAAGAAAGGATGATACCCAAAACCCCTTACAAAATATTAAGGCCAACACCTTCCATTAATATGGTTAGAATCGGAGTTTTGTTTCTCGTTTGGGTTGATGGACACATCCATTCCCGACTTGAACCTCAACATGTTCAAACCATGGAATTAGTTTATGAATAATATAGTTGGAGTCAGAGGTCAATCCTTAGTTTTGGTTGTTGGACACATCCAAGCCTGACTAAATGATTGAATGAGCTCCAACCACATTAAAACTATTTCTTGATTAATGGGTCAGCCTTAAGCTTGGAGCATCGATTTGTTGTGCCACAGCCAAGGTCGATGCAAAGAGAGGTGCAGTTGGGTGCTATGTATAAAGTTGCATACTTGTTAATGAGTTAATGACCCAATGATTTATGCAAACATTCAATTAGTTGATAGCATAAAGTGATAGTTACATATATGTGATGGGTAATCGATATAATTACCTACCTTCATAGCTAAGAAAAACTTGATGGCCAAAGTCATGGTTGTTCTTATCTATGGTTGGATATCAACCTATTTGGAGATGTTCCTACGATCTCCCGAATTGATTATAAGGGTGACTCAATTCGTAAAATAAATAGGATTTAATATATGTATGATGATACATTCTTTAATCATTCTTCTCACATAATCTCAATTTGTATTTTTAGGATAATCACTCGATCATGTCTTCCCTAAACTTGCGTTCCATTTTGGACACCAATAAACTGACTGGGCCAAACTTCATGGACTGGCTTCGAAACCTGAGGATAGTCCTCAAGGCAAAGAAGCTTGCTTATGTCCTTGAAGATCAACTTCCCAACCGTCCTCCTGAAAATGCAACTCCAGACCAGTTTCCTGAGTTGCTCAACCTGCTGATGACTGTAGAGCCTTCTGTGAAGCAAGATCAAAAGACGGTACTGTTAGTTGGTTCCTTGAAGAAATGTTCTAAGAGGAAGGCCAAAGAACAGAATAAGGGAAAGAAGAAAAAGGCCAGAAAGACTGAAAATACCCTAAAAGGCACATTTGCCATCACTGTGGCAAGGAGGGTCACTGGCGAAGAAACTGCAAGGTTTATCTTGAGTCCTTGAAAGAGAAGGCATCCGATGCCCTATCCTCTTCAAGTATCTTCGTTATTGAATGTCACTCTATTTCCTCAAACACATGGGTACTTGATACTGGGTGTAGCTCACATATATGTAATGATATACAAGGGCTAAGGAATAGAAGAAGACTCGTCAAGGGAGAAGCGAATTTGCGAGTTGGAAACGGAGCAAAGATTGCTGCTGTTGCCATCGGAACATATTTGCTAATGCTCCCCACTGGACGTATCTTAGAATTGGATCATTGTTATTTTGTTCCTTCCTTAATAAAGAACATTGTAACTATTTCATGTTTGAATGAAAAGGGTTATCATTTAACTTTTAGTAACAATTGTTGTTACATAACTTTAAATGGCGTTCTTTATGGGAATGGAACTTTGTGCAATGGCATCTACACGTTAGATTTATCCAGTGACGTTTTCAATATCGAAGTTAGCAACAAACATGCTCGAATAGATAATCGAATAGACTCCTACACTTGGCATTGTCGTCTTGGCCATGTAAGTAAGAAACGCATGACCGAATTACACCGATGTGGAATTTTGGAATCATTTGAACCTGGTTCATTTGATACATGCGAATCATGCTTAAAAGGCAAGATGACCAAATTACCCTTTTCCGGAAAAGGTAATCCAGTGGGGGAATTGCTTGGTCTAATACATACTGATGTATGTCGACCAATGTCAACTCTTGCACAAGGAGGCTATAGCTACTTCATCACCTTTATCGATGATCACTCACGATTCGGGTATGTGTTCTTGATGAAACACAAATCTGAAGCCTTTGAGAAATTCAAAGAGTTCAGAAATGAAGTAGAGAAACAGCTTGGCAAAAGTATTAAGATACTTCGATCCGATCGGGGTGGTGAATACTTGAGTCAAGAGTTTCAAGATTATCTTAGGGATAATGGAATATTATCCCAATGGACTCCGCCATATACACCACAGCATAATGGTGTATCTGAGAGGCACAACCGAACCTTGATGGGCATGGTTAGGTCGATGATGAATCATGCAACTCTTCCAAAATCCTTTTGGGGCTATGCACTTAAGACAACTGTTTACTTGCTAAACAGAGTCCCGACCAAGGTAGTCTCAACTACTCCATATGAGACGTGGAATAGTAAGAAACCTCACTTAACTCACCTTAAGATATGGGGTTGTCCTGCTTATGTGAAGCGGATTATATCAGATAAATTGGATGCTAAGTCTGATAAATGTCTATTTATTGGATACCCTAAGGAAACGAAGGGTTACCAATTCTATCATCCCTTGGAACAAAAGGTGTTTGTTTCAAGGCATGCTGTATTTCTGGAAAAAGAATTTCTTTTACAAGAAAACAGTGGGAGTGGGATTGAACTTGATGAAGTTCAAGAAACTCTAATAGACATTACTGAGACACCTGGTCTAGACCCACAACCAATACCTCATAATGATGAGCTATCAGTTGAACCTAAGACTATACCACCTCTTCGTAGATCTGACAGGACACGTAATATTCCAGAGAGATACGGATTTCTCGTAAGTGAATCGAAAGACGTGTTACTCATAAGCGATGACGAACCTATCAGTTATGAAGACGTTCTGAAAAGTTCAGAAAGGGACAAATGGCTTGAGGCCATGAAGTCGGAAATGGATTCCATGTACGAAAATCAAGTATGGGACTTGGTTAACCCACCTGAA
>JAGFNQ010002030.1:26137-77233 GCA_024364735.1 Boesenbergia rotunda | reverse complement strand
GTGCTGCTGTCGGGGGCGTTTACTTGCTCTACTGACTTTGGGTTGACTCTGGGGCGCCCGAAACATCCGGAGCGCCCTGCTCAGCTACTGCCTCACTCCTTTGAGGCTCTCTGTGCTGCAGAAATACAGTCCTTCGGTCCTGCATCCAGGGTTAGTCCAAAACAGCAATTAATAAGTTAATTTTACACAGCCTTGGCTGTCTTGGTTCTGACTTTGGGTCTCCAAAATGGAGCCCTAGGTCGAACCGACGCCTAATGTTCCCTCTAGGGGAACGCGTCCTCACCTACTCCTCTCAGGAGAGTTTACCTGATGCCAACCGGATCCTCCAGTTGGACTTTTGCCCGGCAGTCCTTCGCCAGGTCTTGAGTTGCCAAGCTTCCCTTCGCTTGGTGCCTAGCAGCCCTTCGCTAGGTCTTTTCTTCTGGCAGCCTTTCGTCAGTGCCTAGCATTCCTTCGCTAGGGCTTGTCCATTCTGGCAGTCCTTCGCCAGAGCCTAGCAGCCCTTTGCTAGGGCTTTTCCTGTCTGGCAGTCCTTCGCCAGTGCCTAGCATGCAACCTTATAGTGTATCGACATAATCATGAAATAAAAGTTTACGAAAAGTAAACTAATTTACCAAGTACCTCGCGTATCTCAAAGTAAGGGACGAGATCCAACCGTAGCGTCCCTTGGAAGCTTCGCCTCTATTCGCGTCCACGCCGAGTTCTCTTCGGGATGACTTCGCAAAGTCACGAGTTTTGTGCCGACGAGAACTACTAGATTCTCGGAAGGCACTACTAGAAGGACAAGAGAAAAATTAGGAAAACTAACCAACGAAGTAACGGAATCGAATTCCGAGAAGAGAGGAGTCGCTATCCGCTTCTTCTTCTTCGTGTTTGGGTTCTCCTTCTCCTTGAAAGCTCACGCCAACTCCCTTGGGTGATGGTTGTGTGCGCCGGCCCTAATCCACAAGGATGGGGCGCCGGCCCTAATGTGAAGGAGAAGCTTCCAAGGGCTAGCCTTTGGAAGCCCTAATGTGAATCAATTAATCTCTTAATTGATTCAATTGGAATTAAGGGCTAGCCTTTGGTTCCTTTATATAGTAGCAACTCCTTTGCTAAGTCTCCCTCTAAGCCGAATTAACGGAATTAGTTATAAGAAATTTATCTTATAAATTTTCTTATTGCTTATTCCTTTTAAGCCTAGTCTTATTATAAACAATTTATAATAAAACAAATTAGTTATCATAAGAGATTTATCCTATAAATTCTCTTATGAATTTTATTATAACTAACTTTATAATAAAACTAATTATTTATCATAAGAAATTTATCCTATAAATTCTTATGAATTAATTCCGTTTAAACCAAGTCTTTATTATAAACTAATTTATAATAAAAACTAATTCTTCTTCTCTTTAAATTATAGAATAAATTTTATAAGAAATTTATAAACTTTCTTATTATGGAAAAATCAATTCATAATTGATTTTATAAAATTAAAATAAACCCAATTCATGGATTATTTTAATCTTCCATAAAAGAATAAATTTCTATAAATTTTATTTATATAAATTTCTTTATACAAATTTATTTATCCATAATTTATAAAATAAATCGTACTAGATTTATTTAATTAATTAAACCAATTAAATTGGTTTATTCTCCTCTATTTGGCCGGCCACCAAAGAGGGGTTTGGCACCCTCTTTGGCCGGCCAAACCAACCCGGACCGCCGCGAATTAAACTCATTTAATTCGCCCAAAAAAGCCTTCAAAAGACTTAGCCATTTTTAGCTTCCATTGCGCCTCTGACTAACTCAGATTCGACTTATTTCTCTTGATCGAAAAATCCAATTTTCAACTCGTTTTAAATCCCTCGGATTACTCGTAGTGCGTGTGACTAAATAGACTTTCGATTTATGTTGGTCGTCTATAATTAACTGATTATAGAACGATCATGAGTGGCACCTAGTAGTACATCATGATCCCCAATTAATCAAAAGATCAACGGCTTGACCTCAGAAGAAATTATTCTGAAACCCTTCAGCAGCTCTAATGAATCGTGCCCCATTCCCTTCACCACCTTATACCCACTTGGTTCAGGACACGGTCAATGGTGTCAGTCCCCACTAGGCTGACTACGTCACACCTAGCCCAAGTAATGTCTTACTCGTCCTTTGGATTTCTAATTACTCTCATGTATTTTAGAGACTCTCACTCTAAACATGATATGCTCTGGCCAGAGGCTTTGAGTAACAATCCGACGATAGGCCTGGGTATACATATCCTCGCAAGGAGTGCTGAATCCTTTGTAGGCTGTTCAAACATCTTCGGGCACTTCGGCTTACACCCGATCATCCTGGGTCCACACCTCCTTGGAGATGCTTGCTTAAGATGTCAAAGTATAAGTCTCCATGACCAAGATGACTTGAACACCGCAAGTCAAAGGAACATCGCACTTAAGCCGCAGTAAGATCTTCATTGACATATCTACATGTAGATTCCCATATGAAGTCTTACAGCTAGTCACTCCAATGAACTAGTTCCCTTAACTAGCATCCATGTTTATCTCCGGACATCCCAATGTCACCAGCCAGTGAGAATCAGCTGATTAGAGAATAACCCATGCTAGTCTCAACAGAATTGATAGTGTCCGTTTTTATCAATTCATCGACTAGGGATATTTTCAATACTTCACATTTGCGCATTTAGAGATAATCACTAGTTGTGATCTCATCACAAATTCTCTTATGCTGTGAGTTGTATTGCGGACATTCAGTAGATGAGTTTAAGATCCCAATCAAATACACAAGCATGTATACTCAAATAGTGAATTATCATTTATTGAAACAAATGTTTACAATCATAAGGCGATTGCCTTAGGACACTTCTCTCATATCACTAACAAGGTAATCCCTAATCTTAAATCTAAATGCAATTCAAATTCAAGTTCTTTTATGCATGCTAAAACTAGTGAAAATTACTCATCCATGCATGCTAGGATAAATGAAAATTACTTAATGGTGCATAATTTTGGTTTCAAGTATCATGATAGAAATAGGGTTAACAAGGTAGATCAAAACCCTAGGAAGGTCATACATCATGAACAATCAAAGATCTTTAGACCTAAGGACCATGGCACTAATCCCAAGAAGGGGAGGAATGTGCCTAGAAAGGAGGGTAGGTCTAGGAATGTCCAAAATGGGCATGTGGATTCTAGGTTTAGGAACCTAGAAATGGAAAATCAAGCTTTAAGGGAAAAGCTTGAGAGGTTAGAGAAAACCCTAGAGAGATTCACTATTTGATCTAAGGGTTTGGATATGGTGTTGGGTGGTCTAAAACCCAACAATGATAGATCGGGTTTAGGATACCGATCTAGGGTCTCCCATGCCAAGGAAAAGAAATATGCTAGGGTAGCATATGATTATGGCAAGAAGGGGGAGTTCAAGAATGGCAAGGGAATGCCATCAAAAGGAAAGGAAAAGGCCTTAACTAAGGACAAGGGGTCCAAGGTTAAGAGGGTTGAGTTCGTAGGCCAAGAGTCACCGGAGGTTCACCGGTGTGGTTTAGCATTTGTTGAGTCACCTAGGGAGGTGGCTAGGGCTAAGAGCTCAAGGGAGAGCTCTAGAAGCCTTTGGGATATATGGTGAATTGACCTTAGGAGGGGTGCTCCTAGTGGTCTAGATGGACCATGGAGTGTGCCAAAAGAATTGGATACGGACTTGACTCTCAATTCTTGGGTTTTGGCACGGTGTTTTTGAGTTTCATGCATGGAAATATGACATTGGGGTCATATTGCATGAAAATTGGTTTTTGGTGTGTAATTGCCATGTAAATCAATGCTAGGGATGCATTGTGGGGTGGCATGGGCAAAGACATCAAGAGGAAACCAAAACTAGGACTTTAGGTCAAGGTTTGATTGAAGTTTTTGGCTGAGTTTCTTGACGAATCTTGCTTTTCCCTAACTTAAATGGATTGCCAAACATCAAAAAGGGGGAGATTGTTGGAGCAATCACCCCTAAGATGGTCCGGAGTGACCATAGGTTTTGATGTTTGGGCAAAGGGTTTAAGTTAGGTTTTCCCTTGTTATCTCATATGTGTATGTTGAGTGTGCAGGTTGTATAGGTTACATATATGGACTTGACTGGACGACCACGGTATGGTGAAGGGTGGCATGGAGACAAGCTGGAGGCTTGTGTGCACCCGAGGGACCTTGGAGAGCAGGGACGATGAGCTGATGGGCGCGAACTTAGAGGCATGTATGAAGGATGGCATAGAGGCAAGCTGGAGGCTTGCGTGCATCCGAGGGACGGGAGCTGAAGATGAAGAGGGCGCGAAGGCAACAGTCGAGGCTGCTGTGGAGGAGTCAGTCGAGTCGTGAGGGTACGTGTGCGAGTGAAATGTACTCGGGAAGGGAAATCCTAGGTGAGTGAGTAGGGCAGTCGACTGATAAAACTCACAGAAGGGTTCTGGCCTAGGACCAGTCGACTGCCCTGGGGGCAGTCGACTGGTAGGTGGCTGGTGAGCTGGCAAATTCGAACGTTGGGAGTGTCAATGGTCGAATTTGGCTGGCACCAGTCGACTGCCCTGGGGGCAGTCGACTGGTAGCGAGAAATCAACCCCGAGTCCTATTTAAAGAGGACTTCGTGGTGGCTGAGTTTCTTGACGAAACAAGCTTGGTTAAGGCTTGTTAGTAGTCTCCTTTGTGCCGTGAGTGTGCCTTTGATTGTGGCGAGATTTCTCCACCCACAAGGAGTGACGAAGGCTAGCCGGAGGTTATCCGGGGAGTGATCCACCGACGGATTCTTGGATTAGTCACCCGGCCGGGGTGGATACCAAGTAAAATGGGTTGTGTTAGCATTGTTCTATTGTTAGATTATTTCTTTTGTATTTCAGCTGCGCTAACAACTTTATAGAGAACAACGACAAACCACTATTCACCCCCCTCTAGCGGACATCTACGATCCCACAATATCGAACTCAAATCTGACTTTGTTATCAAGAAAGTTCTTTTGGTTGACAACTTCAATTTTAACTTACTTAGCATAAGTCAGTTATGTGATTCTGGTTATATAGTCACCTTCAACAATTCTAACTGCCTGATTAGAAATGTACAAGACTCAGAAATCATGCTTAAGGGCACTAGAAAAAATAATGTATACACTATAAACCTACCCCTAGTTCCCAAATGTATGTTAACTCAGTTAGAACAATCAAACCTCTGACATAGGAGATTAGGTCATACCAATCTGAGAACTATCTCAAAAATCACCCAACTTGGATTAATCAAAGGTATCCCCAAAATTAAAAATGAAAACCTAATATGTGAATCATGCAATCAAGGCAAACAAACCAAATCTAATCACAAATTAATCCAATCTGATTTAACTCAAACCACACTTGAGCTCCTGCACCTTGACCTATTTGATTCACATGGTGCCAAGTCACAAAGCGGGAACCGATACTGCTTAGTAATAGTTGATGATTACTCTAGGTTCACTTGGGTTAGGTTTCTAAAAACCAAAGATGAGACCCTAAACCTATTTAATGAATTCTGCAAACTAATTGAAAATCAAAACGATACTAAAATTAAAAGACTTAGGAGTGACCACGGGGGAGAATTTGAAAATCAACGGTTCGAGGAATTCTGTAAGGTAAATGGATATTTACATGAATTTTCATGTCCTAGAACCCCCCAACAAAATGGAATAGTCGAAAGAAGGAATAGAACACTACAGGAAGCCGCTAGGGCTATGCTCAACGAATTTAGCCTAGCAAACCAATACTGGGCAGAAGCAATTAGTACGGCTTGTTACATCCAAAATAGGGTTCTGATTAACAAGCGACACAATAAAACACCCTATGAACTGTACTACCATAGACTCCCAAATCTACACTACCTAAGGGTCTTTGGATGCAAAGTCCATATCCTAAACACCAAAGACTATTTAGGAAAATTTCAGTCCAAGTCAAACCCAGGTATCTTCCTTGGATACTCAACCACGAGTAGAGCCTATAGAGTTTACAACCAACAAACTAAGAAAATTGATGAAACAACAAACTTAATATTTGATGAAGAAATCAACTCAACATCTAATAATCCAGACCTAACTTCATCAAATTCTGATCAAGAAAATAATGAACAAACAAGTGAATCTTTAATTGAACCCTTAAACGAACTAACTATTGAACCAATTAAAGAGTCAACTGAACCAATTAGTGAACCAATAAATCAACCAGCCCAAAGAGTCGAATCCCATAGTGAACCAAACCGACCAGCTGGACCTGAGGTTGAACCAAGTTCTAGAAGAACCAAAAAACCCAGACTTAGTCACCCAACCGATCAAATTGTGGGTGATCCAACTCTAGGAGTCAGGACTAGATCCTCCTACAGAAACCTTAGTCAAATAGCTATGATATCAAAAATTAAACCCAAAACTTTAGAGGAAGCCCTACCTGACCTTGACTGGATCATAGCTATGTAAGAAGAATTAGCCCAATTTGAGAGGAACCAAGTCTGGGAACTAGTGCCTAAACCTGAAGGCAAATTCATCATTGACACTAAGTGGGTCTTTAGGAATAAGCTAAATGATCAAGGAGAAATAGTTAGAAATAAAGCCCGCTTAGTAGCTAAGGGATTCAGCCAAGTAGAGGGATTAGATTACGATGAAACATATGCCCCAGTAGCTAGACTTGAGTCCATTAGAATGTTGTTAGCCTTTGCATCCCATAAAGGATTTAAGCTATACCAAATGGATGTAAAGTCAGCTTTTCTAAATGGATTCATTAAAGAAGAAGTTTATGTAGGACAACTCCCTGGGTTTGAGGACTTAGACAAACCTGACCACGTTTACAAATTAACTAAAGCACTATATGGGTTAAAACAAGCACCTAGGGCTTGGTATGAACGTTTATCAACTTACTTAACTTCAAAAGAATTTAAACAAGGACAAATTGACTCAACCTTATTTATTAAGACCCTAGGAAAAGATATATTTATTGCCCAAATTTACGTAGATGACATAATCTTTGGATCCACCAACACAAACTTCCTAAAAGAGTTTGTCAAGATAATGGAAAATGAATTTGAAATGAGCTTAGTTGGTGAGCTTACCTTTTTCCTAGGACTACAAATCAAATAAACTAGAGATGGAAACTACGTCCATCAATTCAAATATGCTAAAGAGTTAATAAAGAAATTTAAAATGGATAACTCTAAAAGCATAAGTACCCCCATGGCCACTAATGTAAAAATAGATAGTGACCCTGATGGTAAAGCAGTAGACCTCAAACTATATAGAAGTATGATAGGTAGTCTACTGTACCTTACAGCTAGCAGACCTGACATTCTTTTTGCTGTAGGGATGTGTGCTAGATACCAAACCTGTGTTAAGGAAACACACTTAGCAGCCCTAAAAAGAATACTAAGATATGTAAAGGGCACCATAAATGTAGGGATTTGGTATCTTAGAACCTCAACCTTCAATTTGTCAGGATACTTGGATTCTGATTATGCTGGTTGTAAATTAGATAGAAAAAGCACAAGTGGAAGCTGCCAGCTGTTAGGAAATAGTCTAGTAAGTTGGTGAAGCAGAAAACAACACTGTGTAGCTCTATCCACAACTGAAGCTGAGTATGTAGCCTTAGGAGAGTGTGTAGCACAACTTTTATGGATGATGCACACTCTTAAGGACTTCCAGCTCAACTATGTTGGTCACGAGATGGCTATACAGGGGGGGGTCAATATAGCCAGACACTCAAATCGCCCCCTCTTTTAAAACTTTCTTCCTGTGATCAGATTAGTAGCAGCGGAAACAAAATGCAACAAGAAGAGTAAAACAGAGAAAGGAATCAAACCAATGCTAACACAGCGATATACAAGGTTCGGGGATAACTTGCCCCTACTCCTTTGCGTGCCCGTGAGGTTGGCGATCCGTTGATCGTCGGCAGATCAAGCCCCGGTGAACTCCGGATAGTAGCAGCCTCCTTCTCGGTGGAGAAACCTCTCCACAAGCTGTCTCACAGATGGATACAATCTTAAGCTCACGAGACACTCGAGAAGACAAGCTCATAAAGATGTATAAGAAAGCTCAAGCACAAAGCAACAGAGAGCACGAACACAGCCCAGCCAAACTTCTCCCAGTTTTCTGTCTTGTTCACTCCCGCTCCTCTGCATCCAGCTTTGTCTCTTAAGCTCCGGCTCAACGTCGCCAGCTCCATCAGCACCACTGACTCACACCCTGACCCACTGACCTCTCTGAGCACTCAGTCCACTGGACACTCCTCCAGCTGAGCCTCCGTCAGTTGCCAGCCGCGCCTTCGTCAGTTGCCAGTTGCGCCAGACGCCGTTGAGACCAGAAAACACAATTGATCCAAACCTGCTCCAAGGAAAGCCTCCCATTGACCCTCCTTGAGTGTTTGAATCACTTGCTATCACCTGCACACTCCAACAGAGGCTTAGCAATGCATATCAAAAAGAAATCAGCAAGTAGCAGAGAATCGGCAGTGAAAACAGACTTTTGACAGCATATTTGAATTAAAGTTCTGCTCCTGATCGGTCCCCAGACCGATCACGGAGGAGCCTGATCGGTCACCAGACCAATCCAGCAGTCTTCTGCACACTCCTGATTGGTCCCCAGACCAATCAGGCTCCTGCCTAATCAGTCACCAGACCAATCAGGCTCCTGCCTGATCAGTCACCAGACCAATCAGGCTTGAGTGAACAGTGATTCTTTAATCAAATCCTAAGTCTCTGATCGGTCACCGGACGTTTGGACCTGATTAGCATGGGAACTCAACTCACTGTTCGCTCCCTGATCGGTCACCAGACCGATCAGGAGTTGTGCAGTGAGTGAAACACACACTCCCTGATCGGTCACCAGACCAATCAGACATCGCTGGATCGGTCACCAGACCGTTCCACGAAGGAGCAGCGTGCCAACTCCCTGATAGGTCACCAGACCGATCCAGGGACGCAGACCTAGCCTTCCAAACTAGGATTTCATTCACCTTAGCCCTCCAAGCTAAGGATTTTTCAATCTAACTCTCCAAATTGGGAATTTGCACTTAACCCTCCAAGTTAGGACTTTTCACCTAGCCCTCCAAGCAAGGACTTTTCACCTAGCCCTCCAAGCTAGGACTTTTCACCCAACCCCTCCGAGTTAGACCTTCATCCAACCTAGCCCTCCAAGCTAGGCACTTGACCCTCCAAGCCAGGACTTTTCACCTTATTCTCCAAGTTGGGACTTTTCACCTAACCCTCCAAGTTAGGACTTTTCACCTAGCCCTCCAAGCTAGGAATTTTCACCTAGCCCTCCAAGCTAGGACTTTTCACCCAACCCTTCCCAAATAGGACTTTTCAACACCTGGCTTCACTCACCAGGACCCGGCTTCACTCACCGAGATTTCCAACACCTGGCTTCACTCACCAGGACCCGTCTTCACTCACCGGGATTTCCAACACCTGGCTTCACTCACCAGGACCCGGCTTCACTCACCGGGATTTCTCACACCTACCCTCCAGGTTAGGATTTCAATCAACCCGTGCCTGATCACTAATCAGGACTTAATCATCATCATAACCAGAATCATAATCAACCTAAACTAAAATCGGTGTCAACACCAAAACAACAATCAGGGCCAGACTGCATCAACAATCTCCCCCTTTTTGTTGTTTGACAACCCGATTTAAGTTTAGGTATGAATCAATTCAATCCTCATAAGGGAATCATGATCCTTCCCCTATAATAACCATAAACTTAATTAGCTATTCTCTCCCCCTTTGTCAAACATCGAAAAGGGTATGGTTATTAAGTTTGAACATACCTCCCCCTCAAACATGAGTCTCTCCCCAAACCCAAAATAATCAAAGCATAATTTTGAATTGCACATGAAAACATATACAAAATAATATCATGGTCAAACATGTATATGTTTCATATGACAGGTAAGTCAAAGGATGATTTTAGATTGCATATGAGAGGCATATACCATAAATGTATCATGACAACAATGTATATGCATCACATAACAATAATTAACGCAGTTCCATCAGACTGATGATCGATACAGAAAAATTCTGATGTATCTATGAACGATCAATTTTCAGAAAATTTTTGTAATTCTGATTCGTTCAAGATCAGACTGTGTTAACACTTGGACTTCCATGTGAAGACATATACAGAAGTATATTATGGTCAAATATGTATATGCTTCATAGGACTAGTAAGGAATGCATCTGTATTTGAAACATAGTCCTGATTGGTCTCCGTGACCAACCAGGTCTGTTGATTACGTGATACAGAAGTATATCTGATTAGTCTGGGGAGCGATCGAATTTCAGAAAAATTTCTGAAACTCTGATACGTTCCTAAACAGACTGCATTAACAATTTGCATTCCATAACAGGGGAGATGACTCTATTAATATTCGTCATTTTAGAAAAATTTCCGAAACACGACATTAAGATCAAGAGTCATGACTCAACAAATCTTTTCTTATGAATTTGAACATTCCAACATAGGTTTGTATCAAATCACTATTAAGTACCAGGTTTGTATCACTTGAATAAATTTGTGCTCCCTTAGTACCAGGTTTGTACCAATGGGTGATCAAATATGTTTCAATTGAAATTGGTTTGTATCAAATTTGTTAGTAGTATGATCATCAAACTGATACAATTCAATGAAAAGAGATTGGTTTGAGGAGGTTTTGGATCAATTTGGAACGATCTGGGAGTTCCTTGATCAAAGTTGGTCTGATCGGTCACCAGACCGATCAGAACGACTACTGATCGGTCCCAGACCGATCAGAGGGATCCCTGATCGGTCGGTGGACCGATCAAGTTTTACACAGAATATTTTCTGAAACTGATCAGTTTCAGAAATCGGTTTGTTTCAACTCTTAACCTTTCCCAAACCCTTATACAATCAGATTTGATCCATTTGTTCCTAAAGGTTCCTCTTAATCAAAATATATATCATGATTTGTGTCAGAGCATGATAGTATTTTCTAAGCATGAACTTGAGTATCGAAACATGTTTGTATCAAAGCATGATCATATCAAGAAACCTTAGTTTGATACAAAGGAATCACTAGGTCATAGAAGGTTAAACAGTGAATTTTAAAACTCATGGTGATGCCTTGTGAGATTTTTATAATGATCAGCCCAAACTATATGTTCATCTTGTTCTTAAACATGCATTCATGTGTTATAACACATACAAAATACTCATGACATACTTGGGCTTGAGATAAGACATTTCATAAACCATAACTTGCATGAAAACAACAAATTGCAACAATAAAACCAATTCTTTTAAGCAATTCATGCCAAAAGCAAGTTACGTGTGAATCTAAACTCTTCATGCAATATATAAAAACAATTTCCAAGGCTTGTTGACTTATTTTGACACTAGTGTAACCTTAGCCTTAGTTTGGAGCACCACTTATCAACAACCTATGTTGATAGATGCTCCCCCTCAAACAGTGCTTATACAATTCGAAATATGGAGGTTTTAGGTACCCAAATTTTGGGACTTAAGGCATCTACAATGAAGGACTTAGGCACCCATGCCTTAGTCATTTTCTTTTTAGCCTTTTGAATCCTAGAATTATTTTGTGCTCTAAATTGGGTTCTAGACATCAACGATATGAAACTTTATTGTTTAGGTTGATAACCCAAGCCACTCTTGTTGTAGACCGCTTTTTATGAATTTAGAATCATGTCTAGGGTCTTGGAGCTAGTTGAAAACTTCTCAAGAATATTCTTGAGGTTTTCAACTTTGCTCTTCAAATCCTTATTTTCATCCTTAAGGGATTCATCATGCAAAGCATTAATATCCTCAACCTTAGAGGATCTCAATTCTTTTACTTCCAACCTTAATGTTTTGACTTTGGCCTTAGATTTTTTAAGCATCCTAGCTAGACACGCAATGGTTCTATAGCACTTATCTAGCTCGGGAGAGATTACCTCTTCATCATCCAAAGATGATGAAGGCATTGTTGAGGAGCTTGATTCGTCTCCACTCTCCTTTTCATTCGAATCTTCTATGGCCATGAGGGCACGGTGATGAGTGTACTCGTCCTCCTCTTCGTCGGATGAACTAGAAGAAGATTCATCCCATGTGGCCCTCAAGGCCTTCTTTTTCTTCTTTGATTTATCCTTCTTCTTCTTTAACTTTGGACATTCATCCTTGTAATGCCCTTTCTTGCTACACTCATAATAAGTAATGTTATATTTATCAATCTTAACTTCACTAGGGTTACCTTTACCCTTGAGGCGCGCCGGCTCTTCCTTATCATCCTTCTAACAAAGTTGGCCATCTCGGAGGAAGAAGACCAGCTGCCCTCCTCCTCGGACTCGGATGAGGATGAAGATGAAGATACTTCCTTCTCCTTCTTCTTCCCCTTCTTCTTCTTCTTGTTGTTACCTGCCACTAAAGCAATACCTTTCTCTTTTGAACTTTTGTTAGAGATCTCATGTAGTTCCATTTCACAAAATAGATCTTCTAACTTGACAAAAGATAAATCCTTGGACACCTTGTAAGCATCCACCATGGATGACCACAAGGCGTTCCTAGGAAAAGCTTTAAGGACATACCTCACTAGGTCTCGGTTTTCTACCTCTTCAACAATTGGAATGGAGACCATTCAATACTTCTTGAATCGACAATGAAGCATACTTACAGTTTCATTTTCTCCCATTGTCAAGTTCTGGAGTTGGCTGTGAAGGAGATCTTTCTTGGCTGTCCGGGTGTCTTGGGTTCCTTCATGGAGCTCAATGATCTTGCTCCATAGATCTTTAGCACTTGTGACGGGGCCAACCTTGATTAGTTGGTCCTTGGTCAACCCGCATTGTAAGGTAACCACAGCTTTGGCATTGGCTTCCCCCCTTTTTATTTGCTCAGCCGACCACATGGAGAAGTCAAGATCTTTTCCCTCACTATCCTTTGGAGGAGAGAAACCCTCCTTCACTGAGAACCACAAGCTCATGTTTGTCTTCAAGTAAAACTCCATTCTTGACTTCCAATATGAAAAATCACTGTCGTCGAAGAATGGAGGTCGGTTTGTGCTCAATCCTTCTCTTCCAGCCATCTTGTTGTAAGCTCTCGGATGTTAAGCCGTGAACAGAGCCCCAAGCTCTGATACCACTTGTTGGTCACGAGATGGCTATACAGGGGGGGGTGAATATAGCCAGATACTCAAATCGCCCCCTCTTTTAAAACTTTCTTCCTGTGATCAGATTAGTAGCAGCGGAAACAAAATGCAATAGGAAGAGTAAAATAGAGAAAGGAATCAAACCAACGCTAACACAGCGATATACAAGGTTTGGGGATAACTTGCCCCTACTCCTTGGCATGCCGTGAGGTGGGTGATCCCTTGATCGTCGGCAGATCAAGCCCCGGTGAACTCCGGATAGTAGCAGCCTCCTTCTCGGTGGAGAAACCTCTCCACAAGCTGTCTCACAGATGGATACAATCTTAAGCTCACGAGACACTCGAGAAGACAAGCTCACAAAGATGTACAAGAAAGCTCAAGCACAAAGCAACAGAGAGCACGAACACAGCCCAGCCAAACTTCTCCCAGTTTTCTGTCTTGTTCACTCCGCTCCTCTGCATCCAGCTTTGTCTCTTAAGCTCCGGCTCAATGTCGCCAGCTCCATCAGCACCACTGACTCACACCCTGACCCACTGACCTCTCTGAGCACTCAGTCCACTGGACATTCCTCCAGCTGAGCCTCCGTCAGTTGCCAGCCGCGCCTTCGTCAGTTGCCAGTTGCGGCGAATGCCGTTGAGACCTGAAAACACAATTGATCCAAACCTGCTCCAAGGAAAGCCTCCCATTGACCCTCCTTGAGTGTTTGAATCACCTACTATCACCTGCACACTCCAACAGAGGCTTAGCAATGCATATCAAAAAGAAATCAGCAAGTAGCAGAGAATCGGCAGTGAAAATAGACTTTTGATAGCATATTTGAATTAAAGTTCTGCTCCTGATCGGCCCCCAGACCGATCAAGGAGGAGCCTGATCGGTCACCAGACCGATCCAGCAGTCTTCTGCACACTCCTGATTGGTCCCCAGACCAATCAGGCTCCTGCCTGATCAGTCACCAGACCAATCAGGCTCCAGCCTGATCGGTCACCAGACAAATCAGGCTTGAGTGAACAGTGATTCTTTAATCAAATCCTAAGTCTCTGATCGGTCACCGGACCGTTCTGGACCTAATTAGCATGGGAACTCAACTCACTGTTCGCTCCCTGATCGGTCACCAGACCAATCAGGAGCTGTGCAGTGAGTGAAACACACACTCCCTGATCGGTCACCAGACCGATCAGACATCGCTGGATCGGTCACCAGACCGATCCACGAAGGAGCAGCGTGCCAACTCCCTGATAGGTCACCAGACCGATCCAGGGATGCAGACCTAGCCTTCCAAGCTAGGATTTCATTCACCTTAGCCCTCCATGCTAAGGATTTTTCAATCTAACTCTCCAAATTGGGAATTTGCACCTAACCCTCCAAGTTAGGTCTTTTCACCTAGCCCTCCAAGCTAGGACTTTTCACCTAGCCCTCCAAGCTAGGACTTTTCACCCAACTCCTCCGAGTTAGACCTTCATCCAACCTAGCCGTCCATGCTAGGCACCTGACCCTCCAAGCCAGGACTTTTCACCTAATTCTCCAAGTTGGGACTTTTCACCTAGCCCTCCAAGCTAGGACTTTTCACCTAGCCCTCCAAGCTAGGACTTTTCACCCAACCCTTCGAAATAGGACTTTTCAACACCTGGCTTCACTCACCAGGACCCGGCTTCACTCATCGGGATTTCCAACACCTGGCTTCACTCACCAGGACCCGGCTTCACTCACCGGGATTTCCAACACCTGGCTTCACTCACCAGGACCCGGCTTCACTCACCGGGATTTCTCACACCTAACCCTCCAGGTTAGGATTTCAATCAACTCGTGCCTGATCACTGATGAGGACTTAATCATCATCGTAACCAGAATCATAATCAACCTAAACTAAAATCGGTGTCAACACCAAAACAACAATCAGGGTCAGACTGCATCAACAAACTACACCCAAACTCAAGTATTTATTGACAATATAAGTTCAATTAATCTAACCAAGAACCCAATCCAATATTCCAGAACAAAACACATAGAAGTTAAACATCACTTCGTAAGAGACCATGTAGCTAGGGGTGAGATAATACTTAAACATATAGACTCAAAATCAACTTAGCTGATATATTCACAAAACCCTTACCTGAGTCTGAGTTCAGCTCACTAAGAAGGCAGCTAGGATTGTGCTCTGTAGAATAGATTAACTCTACTTTTGGTTATTTTCTTAATTTAAAAATCAGTTTCTAGAAGAATTTGAAAAACTGTTTTACTTAATTTCAAAATCAGTTTTTAAAATTTTCTTTTCCATCTTAGTTTTATTTCAAAACTACCCCCTTTCAAAACTAGGGTTTTTTCATAAATGGACTTAGCCTAGGCCATAACCCTAGAACTGCATGCACCTATAGATTTAGAAGCCAGCATCTCACAAGCACCTTAGGATACTTTTGATCGAAAACCTAGAAAGGGTTGTGATGCTTAGGTCTTTGCCTCAATTCAAGATTGTTTAAGTCAGTGCATCTGCAGTAATTGGGGCACTAAATACAACTTACACAGCAATCAAGTTAAGTGTCAAGCTTAGAAAATCTAGCTTGAACAGAAACACTTAACTTGACTAACCTTAGCAAAAACTACTGCTTATAACAGTTAGTGAGTAGCTAATTGGGTTAGACAGGTCCCTACAAGAAAAAATCAACTGATTTGGTCTAAGTCTTATCATGAATTGGTTCAGTACAGCAAAATCATGCAAATATTTTCCTTTATGAAATTTATTTCCGTTCTGCAATTTAATTCCTGCTATATTTATCTGTTTTTTGATATATGGCAAAGGGGGAGAGATAGAAAAGGAGAGAGTTTAAAATTTTCTATCTCAAAATTTCTTCAAAAACTCTATCCTTTATTCAAAAAGTATCAAGTTTCGTACTAAGTTTTTCAAAGTACAAGCTCATCAAAATCTTCTTACTTAAGCTTTTCAAAAATTTTCTAAATACTTAAGCTTTTAAAAATATTTCTAAATACTACTTAAGCTTCTCAAAAATTTTCTAAGTACTTAAGCTTCTCAAAAATTTACTAAAGTTTTTCAAATCTTACTAAGTATTTAAGTGTTTGTTTAAAATCTTACTAAGTACTTAAGTTAAAGCTTTCAAAGACTTTGGAGTACTTTAAAACTTAAGGCTTCAAAATTTTTTTAAAGTACTCTAAACTCATGCTTCCAAAAACTCTTCTATGTACTTTTAAAAAAATTAAGTTGTCAAAAGTACCTAAACCTAAGTTTTTCAAAAGTACAAAAATCCTTCTGTTGAAAATAACTCTAAGTAAAAAAATTTTTTGAACCCCACGAATGGTTGAAAAATCTAGGGGGAGAGTCCTTCCGGGGGGAACAAAATATTTTTACATGATTTAATTAAACTTAACTTTTTGAACTGGGTTGCCATAAATCAAAAAGGGGGAGATTGTTGGTGCAGAAAGCACCAAAGTCAAACCTGTGTATTGATAATGGCAACAGGGTTCAAATGTTAAGTCTTACATGTTATCTAACATGTCACTCTAGTGTGCAGGGTAAAAAAGTCCTAGCGAAGGACTGCTAGGCACTGGCGAAGGAATGCCAGGGTAAAAAGTCCTAGCGAAGGACTGCTAGGCACTGGCGAAGGAATGCCAGGGTAAAAAGCCCTAGCGAAGGACTGTTAGGCGCCAGGCGAAGGATAGCTTGGGACTGAAACCCTAGCGAAGGAATGCTAGGCACCGGGCGAAGGACAGCTCGGTATCCAAGACCTGGCAAAGGACCGCCAGGCAAAAGTCCAACCAGAGGAGCAGTTGGCATCAGGTTCATTCTCCCGAGAGGAGTAGGTGAGGACACATTCCCCGTCGAGGGAACAGTAGGCATCGGTTCGACCTAGGGCTCCATTTTGGAGGCCCAAAATCAGAACCAAGTTAGCTAAGGCTGTATAAACATAATATTCTATTGTTTTATATTGTTTTGGACTAACCCTGGATGCAGGACAAAAGGAACGTATGTCTGCAGCTCAGAATGCCCAAAGGAGAGTGGCAAGTAGCTGAGCAGGGCGCCCTCAGTGTCGCGGACGCCCCCAAGGGCAACACAAAACAAGCAAGGCAACAAAGGTTTCGGCTGCTCACTGGCCGGGGCGCCCCCAGCAGCCAGGGTGCCCCGAACGCCCAGGGCGCCCCCAACAGCCAGTGCGCCCCGCGCCTACACCAGCGAAACCAATCACCCTTATCCAGCCGAGAAGGCCGCGCTGAAGGAGTCAAACAGGGCGCCCCCAGCGTCCTAGGCGCCCCAAGTGTCAAACCTCATCCCTATTCGAGTGGGATAGAGGTTGACCGAGCGAAGCTCGGATCACGTGACACGTGGGGGAGCGCCCCCGACGTCCAGGGCGCCCCGAAGTGTTATAAATAGCACCCCACGCCAAGGCTTTCGGCAACAACTTCGATTCAACGCTTCCACGCTCTTCTGCTCTCGCGCCTTGCTCCGAAAACCTCCCAACTCGAGTCGACGACGTCCCGCTGCTCCGAAAAAGACAACCTACATCGGACGTCGGTGAAAGAAGAACCTTTTTATTTTGTTAAGTTTACCGTGCTATATTTGAAACTCAATACTGTAAACTGATTTGCGAACTTATAGAATTGCCCACAGAAAATGGTCAACGACCGTGGGCCTTGGAGTAGGAGTCGACCCAGGCTCCGAACCAAGTAAAAATCACTGTGTCTGCGTGTTTTAATTTTTAATCTTCCGCTGTGCAAATTCTCTATCTTAAATCCGAACGTTTTCCGATATTCACCCCCCCTCTATCGGTTCTCTCGATCCAACACTTCATGCAGAGGAATAATTTAAAACTTCCTACGTATGCGTTTAAACCATGCAATTTAAAACTTGAATCAAGTTGGCTTCTCTTTGCTATCATTCTTAAACATGGATACTTGGTAAACTTAGCATTGTCATAACATAAGACTTAGCATGGGAGACATAACATTCTTGAATATGTTTGCATTAAACATAACTTATTCTAACTTATTCTTGAACATGCTTGCATTAAACATATTGTTCTAAACGAACACATCATGGTATAGCATGTTAACATCATAATTTAGCAATGATAAGTATGACAATGAAGTACGATATAGAAATCAACATAAGTTATTCATAAACAACATAAGAAATAACATATTCCTAGTAAGTTGTTCTTAAGAAAAACCATCATAAAGTATAGCATGAAAACTAAGATGACCATGCAAAACATAAGACATACAACAATTATGAGTAATAGGATCTTTTTCTTTTTCTTTTGCCATGTCTCTGCCACACACACACACTTGCCCCTCCTACTGCTTCCCTTAGCTTAGTATCCTCTTGCTTGATCTGCAGTATAAGAAAGTAAAACTTATAAGCACATAGGCTTAGTAAGACCCTTTCCTACTCACTAAAACCATACGTCACATATAGTCAATGAAAAGGGCATAACATAAAGAGTGTAACATAAAACAAAAGCATATCATGAGAAGGTATTCATAAAGCATTTGACATGAGGAGGCATATAGATGTACATGAGAACATATAATCATATGGAAGTGCTTAACATGAAATGAAAGTGCATGGAGCTCATGGCATAAGAAGTACTTGACATAAATATAAGCACATAACATACTTGACATGGAGAAGTTCTTGACATAAAACATAAGCATATAAAATACTTGACATGGAATAGATGCATAACATGAATGAATGCACGAATTAAATGCACATAACATAAGGATGCTTATTTGAAAATCATAATTGTAAATACTTAAACATAATCTCAACATCATAGGGGGCCCCGGCTTGTACCACATACATACATCCATCATTTGCGCGCATCCCTAAGTAAATGCGAGGTAGCTAGTCTCGACCTACTAGGGTACTAGGTTACCTTCAACCTAGGGACAGCTACGGTAGTCTAGAACCGAGGCTTTCATAAGGAGCCCATCCCTGTTGGACAGCTACGGTAGTCCCAGAACCGGGGACAGCTACGGTAGTCCCAGCACCGAGGCTTTCATAAGGAACCCGTCCCTTGGACCTTTTTAGGGTCCGGTACAAGCCCATCCATAAAGTAAAATAGCTTCACATGCTTCTTTTTACATCATAAGAATTTCTCATGGCATTTCATCATTCATAGAAAAGACATAAACATGATCTTAATACATGAAGCATGGTGTAAAACATACTTAGCATTTCATCATTCATAGTTAATGCATAACATCATTATGCCTTAAAGGCACAAACATAGACTTGATTCATAAGGTATGTCATGCACACATCATTATGCCTTAGAGGCATGAACATCATCTTCATTCATCATCTTCATTCATAAGGCATGACATACATACATAATTATGCCTTAAGGCATAAACATTATCTTAGTTCATAAAGCTTGCATAATCATGGTACATAAGGTAAACATGCATAGATAAGTTTTTTTTTACATACATGGTATATATCACACAGCATACATGATCATGGTATCTATCATAAAGCATGCATGGGTAGGATCCATATGAATATGATACATACCACATAGGTTCATGACATTCAACATAGCTTCACAACACATGTGGATTTAACCTAATGCATGCATAATTCTACATAAACATGATGCATACTTCACAACACATGTGTTCATGGTATATGGTTTAAAACATTCATGAATAAGACCTACTAAAACATGACACATAATATAAGCATACAAGGTCATGATGCATAGCACATAAAGTTAGGTTTTAGGTATCATAAAATTCATACAACATGCTTGAACATATATCTACATCATAATAAGCCATAAACAAGTACACTTGAAACCTTAGACTAACCCAAACCTTAGACTTGGTGCTTGGCCGAAAGTTACAGATGGGAGTCCCATTATTCAAGTAACATGTGAGGTACCATAAGTAACATAACCCCCAATACAATACATACAATGCCATAGGAAGCCATTAGAACACATGATTGAGGCTAACCTTAATTCCTAGCCCTAAAATAGGTCTTGGCCGAAACCCTAGAGGGGTCACAAGTACATGAAAAAATCATATAACTCACAATTAACATCCATTGTATCATAGAGAATCATAATAAGCATGCTTGGAGGGTTAGATCTAATCCTAACCATGAAAGGGGGAAGGTGGCCGAAACATCATGAGGGACTTAGGGTGCTACAAAAATTCCACAACTCACAATTCATTCTTTATTTATCATGAGAAAGCATTAGGAATCATAAGTGAGGTTTTAACATCATCCCAAACCCTAAAAGGGTGCTTGGCCGAAACCCTAGGAAGCCCTAATCTCATGGTCTCTCAACATAGAGCCCAAACAAAGTCTTAAATCATGAAAGACAAAAAAAAATTATTATACCACAGGTGAGGGAGTCTTACCTCTTGTTGTCTTGGCTATAAACCTTAAATAGGGAAAAGAGTGAAGAGCTTCTTGACCTTAGAACACCCCTTGCCCTTGTAGCTTTGTAGGAAACTTTGGATCTTCAAGAGGGAGTCCTCTTGTGAAGTTTTCCAAGGGGAAAACTTCCCTTGTGGCTCACGGCAAGAAGGAGGATGAAGTGAGAAGAGGAAGAGCCTTGGTGCAAGAAGAAAAGGAGAAATGTAACTTAAGCCTCTTCACTTCTCATCCATCCCTTTTATACTAAGTGAAGGGGCATGTTGCCTCTTCACATGGTGCCTCTTCCACTTCCTTTAGCCTCAACTAAATTCTTCTTCCTTTTTCCACTAGCACTCCCTTGCTAGGTGAATTAGTTAGTACATGCATGATGAAGCTTTGCCTCTATTCTAGGTCCAAGGTTCAATCCTTGGTGCATGCACTTTCTTTTTATCCCATTTACTCTTATTTTTTGCAAGACCCACATAAGATCCCACTAAGAGTTATGCTAATATTCCTAATTGAAATTGATTTCTATTTATGTTAAATTTCTACCCAAGGTCCACTAATAGTCATGGTACTAGAAGGGCCCATGTAAGGCCCATTAGTACTTAGCTTTTTAATCTATATAAGAAATCATGCTAAGGTTCATGCTAGTATTCATATGTTACTCAAGAATCCATATAGGCATGATCAATATTTTAAAGAAAAATATTGAGAGGATTTTACGGGCATTAGATCCCCTATACCTCGTGAAAGTTCGTCCTCAAACTTAGAATAACTCCGGGTACTTGCGTCTCATCTCGTCCTCGCGCTCGCAGGTGGCTTCCTCGAACCGTTGACTTTGCCATAGGACCTTGACTAAGGGTACCTCCTTGTTTCTTAGCTTTTTGACTTCCCAATCAAGGATCTGGATAGGTCGGCTTTCAAAACTTAGGTCCTCCTGAATTTGTACTCTCTGCGGCTCGATCACTTGGTCTGCGTTTGGAATACACTTCTTGAGCATCGACACATGGAACACGTTATGAATAGCCGACATCTCTTGGGGCAGCTCCAGCTCATAAGCCACCTTGCCGACTCTTTTCAGGATCTGGTACGGTCCCACATAACGCGGACTTAGTTTTTCTTTCTTCCCAAATCTCGTTACCCCTTTCATAGGGGCCACTCTGAGGAATACCAAATCTCCAACATCGAATTCCAGGGGCCTACGTCGGACATCCGCATAATTTTTCTGCCGACTCTGAGTAGCTTCTATTCGTTGTCGGATGTTCTGTATAGCTCGGGTGGTTTTGTCAATAAAATCTGTCTTGAGCCCCATTTCTTCTTTTCGCCACCTTCGTACCAACAGATTGAAGACCTACATCTCCTCCCGTACAAAGCTTCATAAGGTGCCATTCCGATAGTAGCTTGGTAGCTATTATTGTAAACAAATTTCGCTAAACACAGATATCGGCACCAACTCCCTTTGAAATCCAGGGCACAAGCTAGTAACATGTCCTCCAGTACTTGATTCACTTGTTCAGTTTGCCCGTCAGTCTGAGGGTGAAAGGCGGTACTGAACCGTAGTTTAGTGCCAAGAGACTTCTGGGCGCATTCCCAAAAATGTAAGGTAAAGCGACTGTCCCTATCTGAGATGATGGTCTTGGGAACTCCGTGAAGTCTGATTATCTCCTTAGCATATAATTGAGCTAGTTGCTCAATCGAATAGGTCATCTAGATTGCTAGGAAATGGGCAGACTTCGTCAATCTGTCCACAATTACCCATACCGCATCATATCCGTTCGTAGTCTTGGGAAGTCCTGAAATGAAATCCATAGAGATATCTTCCCATTTCCATTCTGGAATTGGAAGTGGCTGCAGAACTCCTCCGGGTCGCTGGTGTTCTGCTTTCACTCGTTGGCAGGTCAGGCAAGTGCTGACATGCTGAGCCACGTCCCTCTTCATACCGAACCACCAGAATTTCTCCTTCAGGTATTGAAACATTTTGGTGGATCCCGGATGCATCGAATAAGGGGTTTCGTGAGCTTCTGCTAATATTTCCTTCCGCAACTCCGGATCATTAGGGATACATAGACGATCCCTAAGGTATAATACTCCACTGTCGGCGATACAAACACCATCGCCCTTTCCTTCTAGAATCTCCTGCTTGATTCTCTGAAGACTCGGATCACCATTTTATTTTTCTAATATGTCATCGAACAGCGTCGGTGATATTGTCATGGTACAAAGCCGTCCGGAAATGATCTCGACCCCATAATTCATAATTTCTCTTTCGAGTGGGCGGGGTAATACCGATAAGGACATCAAGGTGGCACTGGACTTCCGGCTGAGTGCATCGACCACTTTGTTTGCCTTCCCTGGATGGTAGAAGATCTCGCAGTCGTAGTCCTTCACTAACTCAAGCCATCGACGTTGTCTCATATTTAGGTCTTTCTGAGTGAAGAAGTATCGCAGACTCTGGTGGTCTGTATAAATCCTACACTGTGCTCCATAAAGATAATGCCTCCATATTTTAAGAGCGAAGACCACGGCGGCCAGTTCTAGATCGTGAGTGGGGTAGTTCTTTTCATGTTCTTTGAGTTGTCTAGAGGCGTAGGCAATGACTTTACCACTCTGCATAAGTACAGCTCCGAGTCCCAATTTGGAGGCGTCGCTGTACATGTCGAAGCTCTGGTTACTTTTCGGAAGAGTAAGAATCGGATCACTTGTAAGTCTTCTTTTTAGTTCCAGGAAACTCCTTTTGTAGTTTTCCGTCCATTCGTACTTTCAATTCTTCCGGGTGAGAGCCGTTAGAGGGGCTGCAATTCTCGAGAAGTCCTCCACAAACTTCTGATAATAGCCTGCCAGCCCGAGGAAGCTTCTGATTTCACTGGCGTTCTTCAGCCTGCTCTAGTTACTCACAACTTCAATCTTCATTGGGTCTACCATAACTCCGTCTTTGGAAATAATATGACCCAAAAAGGCTACTTGGTCGAGCCAGAACTCGCATTTGGAGAACTTTGCGTATAGTTGCTTTTCCCGAAGAATCTATAATATTATCTTCAAGTGTTCGGTGTGCTCTTCTTGGTTTCTCGAATAGATAAGGATATCGTCGATGAAGATGATTACAAATTTGTCAAGGAAAGCCGAGAATACTCGATTCATAAGGTCCATAAACATAGCAGGAGCATTTGTCACGTCGAAGGGCATAACGACGAATTCAAAATGTCCGTACCTTGTTCGGAAAGTCGTCTTCGGAATATCATCCTGTTTTACTCTGACTTGATGATAACCATACCTCAAATCAATCTTAGAGAAGACGGTGGCTCCCTTCAGCTGGTCAAACAGGTCATCCATCCTCGGGAGGGGATACCTGTTCTTGATCGTCACGTTGTTCAGCGCTCAGTAATCTATGCACATTCGCATAGATCCATCTTTCTTCTTTACAAATAGTAGAGCTCCCCATGGAGAGTGACTAGGGCGAATAAGTCCCTTATCAAGTAACTCCTGTAGCTGTTCCTGAAGGTCTTTTAATTCAGCCGACGTCATACGGTAAGGTGCCTTGGAGATCGGGTTAGCACCAGGAACCAATTCGATCTCGAAATCCACTTCTCTATCAGGAGCTAATCCTGGTAATTCATCTGGGAATACCTCTGGGTAATTGCATACAATTCTGACATCTTCTAGCTTTTGGTCCTTTGTTTGACTTGCGTCGACCACATGTGCTAGAAATCCAGTGTATCCTACACTAATGCATGCATAATTCTACATAAACATGATGCATACTTCACAACACATGTGTTCATGGTATATGTTTAAAACATTCATGAATAAGACCAACTAAAACATGGCACATAATATAAGCATACAAGGTCATGATGCATAGCATATAAAGTTAGGTTTGAGGTATCATAAAATTCATACAACATGCTAGAACATATATCTACATCATAATAAGCCATAAACAAGTACACTTGAAACCTTAGACTAACCCAAACCTTAGACTTGGTGCTTGGCCGAAAGTTACAGATGGGAGTCCCATTATTCAAGTAACATGTGAGGTACCATAAGTAACATAACCCCCAAAATAATACATACAATGCCATAGGAAGCCATTAGAACACACGATTGAGGCTAACCCTAATTCCTAGCCCTAAAATAGGTCTTGGCTGAAACCCTAGAGGGGTCACAAGTACATGAAAAATTCATATAACTCACAATTAACATCCATTGTATCATAGAGAATCATAATAAGCATGCTTGGAGGGTTAGATCTAATCCTAACCATGAAAGGGGGAAGGTGGCCGAAACTTCATGAGGGACATAGGGTGCTACAAAAATTCCGCAACTCACAATTCATTCTTTATTTATCATGAGAAAGCATTAGGAATCATAAGTGAGGTTTTAACATCATCCCAAACCCTAAAAGGGTGCTTGGCCGAAACCCTAGGAAGCCCTAATCTCATGGTTCTCTCAACATAGAGCCCAAACAAAGTCTTAAATCATGAAAGACAATAAATAAAACTATTATACCACAGGTGATGGAGTCTTACCTCTTGTTGTCTTGGTTATAAACCTTAAATAGGGAAAAGAGTGAAGACCTTCTTGACCTTAGAACACCCCTTGCCCTTGTAGCCTTGTAGGAAACTTTGGATCATCAAGAGGGAGTCCTCTTGTGATATTTTCCAAGGGGAAAACTTCCCTTGTGGCTCACGGCAAGAAGGAGGAAGAAGAGAGAAGGGGAAGAGCCTTGGTGGAAGAAGAAAAGGAGAAAAGTAACTTAAGCCTCTTCACTTCTCATCCATCCCTTTTATACTAAGTGAAGGGGCTTGGCGCCTCTTCACATGGTGCCTCTTCCACTTCCTTTAGCCTCAACTAAATTTTTCTTCCTTTTCGACTAGCACTCCCTTGCTAGGTGAATTAGTTAGTACATGCATGATGAAGTTTTGCCTCTATTCTAGGTCCAAGGTTCAATCCTTGGTGCATGCACTTTCTTTTTATCCCATTTACTCTTATTTTTGGCAAGACCCACATAAGAGCCCACTAAGAGTTATGCTAATATTTCTAATTGGAATTCATTTCTATTTATGTTAAAATTCTACCCAAGGTCCACTAATAGCCATGTTACTAGAAGGGCCCATGTAAGGCCCATTAGTACTTAGCTTTTTAATCTATATAAGAAATCATGCTAAGGTTCATGCTAGTATTCATATGTTACTCAAGAATCCATATAGACATGATCAATATTTTAAAGAAAAATATTGAGAGGATTTTACGGGCGTTACATAATTAATCTTAATAATTTAAACATTAATTAATTCTTAACAATTTAAACTTTAATTAATTTTAACAACATAAATTTTAAATAATTCTTAACAAACTAAAATTTTAATTAATTCATAACAAATTAAACTTTAATTAATTCTTTGTCAACTTAAAATATTAATTAATTAATTATTTAACTTTAATTTGTAATTCAAAAAATCCATGAACTAAATTCTAATTAATTATCTTCGATTATGAAACTAAATAAAATCCTACCCAACTGAAATCTTTAACTTAATAATAATAAATATGTGAAAGAGGGTTGATATATTCGCGGGTTCACACGTTTTGTATCAAATCGAGAATTTGATACTTTTTTAGAAACCTAATTAAAATGATTTGACTTGATTGACTCATGCATAAATGTCATGCTCATGCATCTGTCTATTTTTCAATATATATCTGTCATGTCATTCATGCTAGATTATTTTTTGCTTAATTTAGAATAGATAGATAGGAAAAAGATTAGTTGATTCTTGCCCAACATAGTACTGGGGTGGGGCGAAATGATAGTACGTTAGGGAAGCTTGGTCTAGGAAGCTAGGAAGGGTAAGGAATACCCGACTTGGTCGACCTAGCTAAGTGGAACTAGTCGAACCTATCTTGCCACATCCTAGACTAGTTAGACCAGAGTTTTTCAAAGAGTAAATTAAAAGTATTATTTCTTTAAAATGATTTGTCTAAGGAAAGGGTTGATGATCCAATAAGGCTACGACAAAAGAAGGCCTCTATGCCTCGCCAAGACCTGGAAGCCAATTATTGAAATTTACTTTTAAATTACTAATTGTTAAACTTGAATCTAACTCAAGGTCAAGCAATCTATAAAATTAAAATTGAGAAAAATTATTCAAGCATCTCACAACACCCATAAGGCAACCATGTTTGTTTATATTGCGACACTTAGAATGGGTGAGATGTTAAAGACTAATTAATTGACAAATGCCTTTGAAAATGTTTCCAAAATCTTTAGAATATTTTCTCAAAAATCTATTTTCAAAATAATGTTTAAACATAATAATGTTTTAATGAATTTCATGCTTGATTGGGTGCTTACATATAAATACATATTTCAAAAATTATATATTTTTCGAAAATTGTTTGACCTACACTTACAAACCTTCTAGGTCAACACTAAAGTCCCTTAAGACACTTAGGTAGAAGTCATTGTAGTTAACAAGTGTAGCTAGAAGGTGTAAGGTTCAGGGGGAGTCGAAGTTTCTTTTGAAAAAAGTATTTTTCAATAATTATTCTTTTCAAAAAATTTTATCTTTTAATTTTTTTTGCTAAAAAATTATTATGTCTTTCAAAATATTTTTCAAAAAATACTTCTTCAAATAGTATCATATTCCTTCAAAAATATTTTTCTAAAATATGCGTTAATTGTTCTTATGATTTTGATAAACTCTAAAGACACATAGGAAATTTCCTTTATGATCTACAAGGATTCCTAAGATTGTGTCAAGGGGAGTCCTAATCAAAAGAAATTAATATATTTCTATTTTTGGTTATTTTAAAATATTTCTTAAAATTTCTATTGTAATTCTTTTCATTTGAATCAAACCTTAAGACTCAGAGGAAGATCAACTTGTGGTCAACAAGCTTCCTAGAACTGTGTTAGATTTAGGGGGAGGTTCAAATTAAAAGAAACATTGAGAGTCTCAAAAACCCTATACATTCAAACACTTCAAAGTATTGCTTAAATGATTTAAATTCTTTTCTTTTGAATCCAACCCTAAGACTCAGAGGAAGATCAACTTGTGTTCAACAAGCTTCCTAGGACTGTGTCAGGTTTAGGGGAAGGTTTAAATTAAAAGAAACTTTAGAGGTTTCAACCACTATCTTTTTTAAAAAAAATACATTTTACAATCCTTAAAAGCATTCAAAATCTTTGAATCTTTATCATGAGTTTGGAAAATTTCCAAGACACTTAGAAAAATTTTCCTTGTAGTTAACAAGGATTCCTAGGATTGTATCAGACTGGAAAAAAATCAAATCAAGAAAATTATTATTTTTTAAAACCAAAATATATTGAAAATATTCATTTATGGAAAATCTCTAAGACACATAGGAATTTTCTTGTAGTCAACAAGATTCCTAAGATTGTGTCAGACTTAGGGAAGTTCAAATTCTTTTTAAAATTCATATATTATTAGTGCAATGTTTTTTAAAAGTATTTAGTGCCTTTTAGAATATTTTCTAAACAAGTACTTAGATTTTTTTCAAAAAAAAGGAGAAGAGTTTAGAGAGGCGTAAGTTAGATTTTTTTCGATTTTACCCAAGTGTTAAACCTAGAACCCTTAGACCTACCCGAACTTAAGATTATTGCCAAACATCAAAAAGGAGGAGATTGTTGGTGCAAAGACCATCAGTGATGAACAGTCATCTTCTAGGGTTTCGATGTTTGATAATATACTAAGGTTAGTCAAAGTGATCATGGGTTAAGCTAAATAGGACCTGATTTTGGTAGGGTAACCCAGGTTTGATCAAGCTTAACAAAGGGTTAGCTAAACATGACCTGATGTTTGACAGAACTATAAGATAACCCAGGTTTGATCAAGCTTAACAAAGGGTTAGCTAAACAGGACCTGATGTTTGGCAGAATTATAAGTGACAATGTAGCGACACGGCCCCTCTAGCCCCATCTGGCGGCTCTCTAGGCCGTGACCTACGGTCTTCCCACTCCCGACAATGGAGCCTTCCCTAGATTTGAATCCTAAACCTCCAGGACAAGTACAAAGGTTCCTTGAATCTGGTAGCTAAGTGAGCCCCGTTTATATTGGAACCCACCCCTGTCCAGCGCTCACTGGCTACCAGGATTCATAAACATAGATACCAGATTCAAGGAACCTCTGTATTTATCCTGGAGGATTAGGGTTCGAATCTAGGGAAGGCAAAAACCCATTGCCGAGAGTGGGAAGACCGTAGGGTCGCTGACCTAGAGGGTTGCCTGCGGGGACCAGAGAGGCCGGGGTTGCTACATAAAAAGGTGCCTTTTTTATGTAGCGACACGACACCTCTAGTCCATCAGGTGGCTCTCTAGGCCGTGCCCTACGGTCTTCCCACCCCTGACAGTGGGTTTTTGTCTTCCCCAGATTCGAACCCTAGACCTCCAGGACAAGTACAAAGGTTCTTTGAATCTGGTAGCCAAGTGAGCTAAAATAAATTGTCACGCCCCGAGACCCAGGAGCTGCTGATCCAATAGAAAATCGGACAGCACCTCCCCTGTCCGACGGACAATTTACACATATATACATCACATATAATACAACCACGCAGTTTAAATGGGCCTTAGGCCTCAAATCCAATCAGAACAACAAATATATGACAATAAAATCATAAATCCAAAGCACGAACTTACCTGCGCTACCAGTGGGTAGGAACACAGCAAAACCACACACAAGGTCCAACAAAGGATTCAAAAGTACAATCCCATAAAGCAAATCACATACTACAAGTCCACGATAATCCAATGCAATGAAATAAAATATAACATGATCCAAAAATAGAAAGTAACATATAAAACCAGATCGGGTGTCGTCTCAAGCATGGGACTGGCAACTCGGGCCTCCTAGCAGATATCAACATGAAATTAGAAAACATGGCAACGGTGTGAGTGCAAATGAACTCAGCGGATACCCAAACAGATATGTATAGTAAGTTATTCTAACAATAAGAGTCACGCTGATACAGTCTCATATGAATAATAGAAAAGGGTATACACTGAAGATACTAAATGTAGGTATATACCAGAATCCATCTATCTTGCAGAGGGGTGAAATAAATCCCTATGGAACAAGTATAACATATAATCTAAGGTAAACAGGTCTTCAGTATATGCATGTCAATCAAGTGCAGAAATCAAATGCAACAAGCAATGCACGATGCAAAATATGCACATGGTGCAATGATATGTGTCACCCCTGACACCAGGTAGATCATCATCCACTTGTCATAAATGAACGTCCGAGTGGGTAGAGCTATCACAACTGTATGCACCCTGCTATCATTGCTCCTGAGTGACCGAGTGGACAGGATGCTGGCGGAGGACACCCTCCTACCCCAAGCAATGGGGGAGTCTCTCTCTCATCTTCTCGTGTCTCAGGATGAGAAGGGATCCCTGGCTGCTACCACGCCCGGAACCACCCTCTAAATAGTGGCCAAACGGAGCAATACAGGGCAAATGCACACACTCTATGGTAGCCACTACCCCTGAGTGGGTGTGTGTGTATATCCTCTTGTAACTGGCAATGGGCTCAGACTACATAGGAGCCGATGATCGTCAGTATGCAACAATGCAAGGATGATGCATGACATGAACAAGTACAATACCCACCAAGTCCTTATCTATCACCTCAGAGTACTATGTATAAGTCTGAATCCTATAACATGGAATACAAGTAACCTACTAGGTATACTGGCAAGGTAACTAGTGATCCATCAATGTCTAATGCAAGAGGATATATCACTACATCAATGCACATATATACAACTGACAACCCTCGAGACTGTATGGAACTAAAGGCAGATCAACTCAGGAATAAGCAACTAATGTCAAGTAAAGGTATACTAAAGCAGGTATAGCATATAAACTTACTGCTATCTATAACAAACCATGCATAGCAATATGACAATATCTAAAGAGATAAGTCAATAGTACCCGCCTCAATTGTAAGATGCTCGTATCAGAAAGAACCTCCCGTCTGATAATCAGCAAAGCTAAATCCAATCAATGCCCTGTATCAAAGGCATAATGTTTAGCTACCATAATATGTAATTTATAGCTAAACAAACTATCTCAAATAATTAGGATTGTTCTAATTATCCCTATTTCATTTAATTAACCATAATTAAATGGTTAGGCCTTAATTATCCTAAATTACCCCGATTAGACTCCAATCAGGTTTGGAATCTGGATTTATCATGTTAACTCATTAGGATTAAGTTTAAAATTATCTAACCCATAGTTTAACTAATAGTTCTCCCAAAAGCTCACGGCAAACACCAATCAAAGTGCTACCAAATATTTCAACGTATTCTAACCATGATCCCAAAATCAACAATTCGATCTTGAATACTAACAAACCCATCTTATCTGAGTTGGCACGCTATCAATGCTGCTCTTAATCATAGCTTCCCCAGAAAATTAAGTTTCGAAAGAACCCTCGCTCCTCTAGCAGAACACATGTCCCAATTTCCAGCTCAAATCATCCCAATAGCCCATTGGTTTACCCAATTCTTAATTCATCCAAAATCCATAGCATGGTATTATGTATCAAACAGAAATGGCAGTATTTCATACTCACATTAGGGAATCCTTACCTGATCAGTAGCCAACAGCCACCTCTCTGCTCAGAATCCGGCAACACCACATTAGAGAAAAAGAGATCAGCTAGTATCAACCCCTTTACTTCGATCAAATTATGATCAAATTGGTTGCAAACCAATCTCTGCTAGAGAAGCTATGGTAACCCAATATTCAACTTTCAATTGGAATCAATGGAACCTAGAAATCCTAGGTCTAACGACTCACCTGCTCTGTATTGGAGGAAGTGCGCTCCTCATCCAGTGCCGGAGTTAAACAGAGCCATCCAACCCTATAACCAACACACCAACACAAGGCCAAGGGAAAAGAAGTTCCGAGGTCGTCGCTCCACAGCAGAAGGAAGCACAATCACCAGCTATTTTGCATGGAGAAGAGGAAGAAGGGAAGATAATAGGCGTCGGGTTTCCTCTTGGTTGTGGCCAATTGAAAAGGAGTCGCGCTTTGCTGCGGCTAGGGCATGCGAAGGGGAGGAAGAAGGAAGGAGTCGGGTCGGCGCTTGGCTCCGGGATTCGCAGCACAGGTCGAGGGCTTTAATAAAAGGTCTTTTTATAGAAAAGCCCCTCACATTTCTCAATTTCACACTAAACCCTTAGGGTAAAGGTTTTACCTATTTAACCATCCCATTTATAATAATTTAACCTCAAATAATTTTTAGGGTTAAATTATTTACACTCTTGATAACCCTAAATCCTCCAATATATTTTCTAGAAAAATTTACTTTACTGGTTTTTAATTGGCCGTATTTAACATTCTCCCCCTCTAAAAATTTGGTCCCCAAATTTCATTAATTACCCACAGCAAATACTAACAACGGATAGATAGTATAATGCTGAACAAAATCTAACCATACATACCTCTGGTAATTAAGTGAGGATAACGAGCTCTGATCGTATCCTCGAGCTCCCAAGTTGCCTCCTCATCAGAGTGATGCTGCCATCCGACCCTAACCAGTCGGATGGTCTTGTTCCGCAACTAACACTCTCTGTAGCCCAGAATCCGTGTCGGAACCTCCTCATACGTCGTATTAGGATGAAGGTAAATAGATACGCCCGACAACGCATGTGTAGGGTCTGGTACATACCTCCTCAGCATCGATACATGGAATAGATCGTGCACTTCAGTCAGGGAAGGTGGTAGCGCCAGACGGTAAGCCACTGCTCCAATCCTCTCCGATATATGGAAAGGACCAATATATCTTGGTGCAAGCTTACCTCGAAGACTAAATCTCTTCACCCCTTTCGTGGGTGAATCACGTAGAAACACATGGTCGCCAATGGAGAACTCCAGAGGTCTTCGTCTCCGATCCGCATAACTCTTCTGACGATCCTGCGCCTCGAACATTCGCCGTCTGATAGTACGGACCAACTCTGCCTCATACTATGCTCTCTGAGGTCCTAGCTACTGGGACTCCCCAACCTCCTCCCAGAGGATGGGTGCCTGACATGCCCAACCATACAACACCTCATACGGTGCCATCTGTATAGCCGCATGATAGCTGTTGTTGTAGGCAAACTCCACTAGATGTAAATGATCCTCACAGCTGCCTCCGAAATCCACAACACAAGCACTCAGTAGGTCCTCTAAGGTCTGAATAGTCCGCTTTGACTTCCCGTCGGTCTGCGGATGAAAAGATATATTGAACCGCAACTCGGTGCCCATAGCCCACTGCAGACTCTGCCAAAAAGTGATGTGAAGTGCGAGTCTCGGTTTAATATAATACTCATCAGAATACCATGTAATCGAACAATCTCCCTACAGTATAACTCTGCTAGTCTGTCCAGGGAGTCTGTCCTCCGAATGACCAAGAAGTGTGCGGATTTGGTAATCGATCAACGATCACCCAAATGGCATCATATCCTCGCTGAGTCCTCGGTAATCCTACCATGAAGTCCATGGTAATATGTTCCCATTTCCACTTGGGAATGAGAATCCTCTAGAGTAGTCTAGTAGGTCTCTGGTGCTTAGTCTTAACCTGGTGACAAACTAGACATCTAGCTACAAAGTCTGCGATGTCTTTCTTCATGTCGTTCCACCAATAGGAACGCCTCAGATCTCGGTACATGCGGGTCCCGCCTGGGTGGATAGCAAAGCGGGAGCGATGAGCCTCCTGAAGTAACTCCTCTAGGACCGGATGTGACTCAGGTACACATAATCTCCCTCAGAAGTAAAGAATACCCTCGTCATCTCTGGTGAACTCAGTCTGCTGTCCTGAAGCTTTCTGGTTACCAAGGAACTGCAAGTGCTGATCGCTGGCCTGTGCCTCTCAAATCCTCATCCGGATTGACGATTGAGCAACCATAGTCACAAGAATACCCTGTTCAGTCTGTCTTTACTCCTCTAAGCCCAACTCTGAAAAATCCTGAACCAGCTCAGTGACTAATACCCAGAGGCAGGCCAAAGTCCCTCTGGACTTCCTGCTCAATGCGTCAACCACAACATTAGCTTTCCCTGGGTGGTAGCTAATGGTGAAATCATAGTCCTTCAGGAACTCCATCCATCTCCTCTGACGGAGATTGAGTTCCTTCTGCGTAAATAGGTACTTGAGACTCTTATGATCAGTGAAAATCTCAAAAGTAATACCGTAAAAGTGGTGCCTCCAAATCTTCAAAGCAAAGATAATGGTGGCCAACCCCAAATCATGTATCGGATAGTTCTTCTCATGCTCCTTCAGCTGTCGAGAAGCATAAGATACTACCTGTCCATGCTGCATCAGAACTGCGCCTAGCCCCTGATGTGATGCGTCGGTATACATCACAAATCTGTCTTCCCTTGATGGTAATACAAGAACAGGTGCTGACACCAGTCTCCTCTTCAGCTCCTGAAAGTTGGTCTCGTAGGCCTCTGTCCAAGTGAACTTCACGCCCTTCCTGGTGAGGCGTGTTAGTGGCATATCAATAGTGGAAAAACCCTCTACAAATCATCTGTAATATCCAGCCAAGCCCAAGAAGCTGCGAACCTCATAAACTGACTTCGGCTGCTCCCAACTGGTAACAACCTCGATCTTCCAGGAATCTACTGAGATGACTCTGTTAGATACCACGTGTCCCAAAAAACCGACCGATGATAACCAAAAGGCACATTTGCTAAACTTCACATATAGCCGCTCCCGTCGGAGAGTCTCTAATACGATGCGAAGATGTTGTGCATGTTTCTCCTCAGAACGAGAGTAGACTAAGATGTCATCTATGAATACTATGATGAACCGATCTAGATACTCCAGGAATACGTGGTTTATCAAGTCCATGAATACCGCTGGTAGAACTACATAATAAGGTAGAACCGGTACTGCTGGTGGAACAGTAGGATAAGATGGGACCGGTACTGATGATGGAACTGTAGGATAAACCGGAGCACATACAGGCGTCTCTGATGGAATAGTAGGGAGTACCGGAATAGGTACTACCAAAGTAACTACTAGATACGTCAGAGCAGACGCCACAGAAGAGATAGTAGGATATGCCGGAACAGGTGTCTCCGACGGAATAGTAGAGAAAACTAAAGTAGATCCTACTGGTACCGGATATGCCGGAGGGGTTACTACTGCTGACATGGTGAATAATACTGGAGTGGATACAACAGGAGGAATAGTAGGGACTACTGATGAAAACGGAGGAGGGACCCTCTCAGTCTGGGAATCCTAGCCCGTCGGAATATCCTGCTGAGTCTGGCCACGACTAACAGGCTCTGCCTCAGTGGGTCTCTCAGGTGACTCTGCAGCCTGAGACTCTAAAGTCCTCTTACGTGGACGTCCCGGACCACGTCTCTATTGGATCGATAAGAACGATAGAGGGGGGGTGAATATCGTATATCGTTTCGGATTGTCAAAAGAGCAAATACGCAGCGGAATAAACAAAACACAACAAAAAGACTCAAGTGGTTTTACTTGGTTCGGAGTCGCAGTCGGCTCCTACTCTAAGGCCCACGGTCGTTGACCGTTTACTGCGGGCAATTCTATATGAGCGCAAAAGGTTTACAAGAATTGTAAAAGTAAATTGCAGTAAATATAACAGTTTTACTCTTCGTGATCGACGCACGGTATGGATCGTACTTCGGTGCGGAGGGTCATCGTCGACGCTTAGAATCTCGAAATGGAAGGTTTCTGGAGCAGCGCGTTTAAGTCGAAGAGCGTAGAATCGTTAGAGAGTTTGTTCTTCTGAAGCCTTGGGGTCGAAGGCTATTTATAGCCTCCTGGGGTGCCCTGGACGTTGGGGGCACCCCCCACATGTCAGTCGATCCGGACAAGTCTCGGTCAGCCCTTATCCCACTTGAATAGGGCTGAGAGTTGACTGTGGGGGCGCCCGGGACGCTGGGGGCGCCCCGGTTGACTCGGTCAGCTGGCTTCTCGGTGGCTTAACCTCTATCTGCTTCGTTGGCTTGGACCCTGGGCGCCCGAGACATCCGGGGCACCCGGGAGCACGGGGGCGCCTGGGAGCACGCGAGTGCCCTCCCAAGTGAACTTCCGAAGTAGTAGTTGCTTAGCTTGTCTTGCCTTCACCTTGGGGGCGCCCGGGACCTCCGGGGTGCCCTGCCCAGCTGCTGCCCCTCTCCTTTGGGGTGTTCTGAGCTGCAGAAACTCGTTCCTTCAGTCCTGCATCCAGGGTTAATACCAAACAAAACAAAGTAAGCATATTAGTGAGTTTTACAGCCGTAGCTGTCTTGGTTCTGACTTTGGGTCTCCAAAATGGAGCCCTAGGTTGAACCGATGCCTACTGTTCCCTCGACGGGGAACGCATCCTCACCTACTCCTCTCAGGAGAATTTACCTGTTGCCAACCGGCTCCTCCGGTTGGATTTTTGCCTAGCAGTCCTTCGCCAGGTGCCTAGCTGTCCTTTGCCAGGTCTTCAGTACCAAGCAGTCCTTCGCCTGGTGCCTAGCAGTCCTTTGTCAGGTCTTCACGACCAAGACGTCCTTCGCCTAGTGCCTAGCAGTCCTTCGCTAGGGCTTCGGTTCCAAGTAGTCCTTCGCCTGGTGTATAGTAGTCCTTCGCTAGGTCTTCGACTCCTAGCAGCCCTTCGCTAGGTGCCCAGCAGCCCTTCGCCAGGTCTTAGGGTTCCGATGCCTAGCAGTCATTCGCTAGGTGCCTAGCAGTTCTTTGCTAGGACTTTGTTCCCTGGCAGTCCTTCACCAGGTGCCTTGCAGGCCTTCGCTAGGACTTTGTTTCCTGACAGTCCTTCGCCAGGTGCCTAGCATCCCTTCGCTAGGACTTTGTTTCTGCACACTTAAGTAACTTTATTAGATCACAAATAACACTTAACTTTGAATCCTTTGCCAATATCAAAACAAGGTTCGATATGGTGCTTCCTGCACCAACAGTCTCGGCACGGGAACATATGCACCCCGAGTCATACCTGTTGAATTATTACCATGTATTACAAACAAATCCAAATGGTTATCTTTACTAATTTACCAATTTGCCGCCTAGAGAGGTCCTGCCGCTACCCAGTCCCAAAGTGCAATCATGTCGTGACAAAGACATTAAAGATCCAAAATGTACTCGGGTGAATAACATCAAACCCGAGCTCTGATACCTACCAGTTCAGTATCAGATATAATTTCCAAGAAATACACAAATCGTGATGGTATCCCGCATCCTGGGCATGATACCAAAATATATTGGTACTAGATAAATTCTGAAAAACTCCGAAAAACTCGCAAAAATAAGTAGGCATCGCAAACCTATACTCTGATACAAAAAATAAATTGTCACACCCTGAGACCCAGGAGTCGCTCATCCAATAGAAAATCGGACAACACCTCCCCTGTCCAGCGGACAATTTACATTATGTAGCGACATGACCCCTCTAGCCCCATCAGGCAGCTCTCTAGGCCATGCCCTTGTTGGGACCGGGTGCATGTTGACATGGATGCGGGTTCGTAATTTTAAAATTAATTACGTGCAGCGGAAGGTTTAGAATAAATAATTTCTCAAATTATTTAACCACACATCTAAGCATGCAACCTTATCTTGTGTAGACATGATCATATATTTAAAATTTTGCAGAAACGTAAACTAATTTACTTGTTACCTCACGTAACTCGAAGAAAGGGACGAGATCCAACCGTAAGCGTCCCTCGGAAGCTCCGCCTCTATTCGCGTCCACGCCGAGTATCTTCGGGATGACTTCGCAAAGCCACGAGTTACGTGTAACACCCCAAAATTTCCATTTTTAGTTCTTAAAGTCCTTAGAATTATTTAAAAATGGTTTAGAAATATTCTAGATATTTTTAGGGATTTTTAGAATATTTTTATGGAATTTTCCGAGTCCGTTTGGTGTTTTAAAAAAAAAGGAGAAGGAAAAAAAAGGAAAAACCGATTAAGGGCAGCCGAGAGTTCGAACCCGCAACCACCACGAGACCAAGAGCGCGCGCGACCAGCTGGGCTAGGGTATCAAGCACAGCAAAGGATGGAGAGACCTATATTTAAGGTGTAGTTAGGTTAATCCGCCCCATAAGTATAAATAGGTAATTAAAGAGAGAAGTTTTATTTTCTCCCCTCTCCAAACCCTCACGCCGACCCCTCCTCTTCTGGGCGAAACTACACCAAGCTCTAGGGGGCCGGTCAAGGCTCTTCTCCAAGAGATCTTCTAATATTTGGAATCCCCGCGACGAGAGGAACGCGTAGGCGCGAAGAATTCTCCGAGATCTCATGTTTCTCCCGAGTCCTAGACGTCAATCTTGGTTGTAAGTCCAAGATATCAATGTAAGTACTGCTCACCTGCAGTAAGAGGCGGTTTTTCCGCGAGAATTTCCTTTAAAAGTTTTTAAAAGAGATATTTCCTTTTTGTTTGAGTTTTTGCATGTGATCTTAGTTCATTATATGCTTATATATGTTGATTAATACCCTATGTGAGTTTAGGGTCCAAGAAAAGCTATGAGAAAAGAAAAGATAAAGATAAGAAAAGAAAAGGCCAAGGCCTTAAGAAATCCCCAAAAGTCAAGACTTAGGGATTTTAGCACGCAAGGTGCTCCAGAAAATGCCAAGGCATTTACAGATAAGAAAGAAAAGAAAGAAAAGCTATTTTATTTTATAAGGCCAGTACCCGGCGTCCAAGGGCGTCGTTAAAGAAATCCAGGTGTCCAATTCCAAGGTCTTGGCCCTGGTAGACCAAGGTCTGCTCTATTAGGATTGGTGGCTCGCTACCCCAACCTTTTAGGGAACGCGCATATGAGATGGTACTTACGTCTTCGGTGGATCCAAGTGATTATTATTTTCAAGTATATGCTTTAGCAAAGTTTCGAAAATTTAAAGAGTTTTCAAAAAGTTAAAGAATAGCTAAAGTTTCAAGTTGACCCAAGAAAAGTAAATCGAGATTTATTAATGCTTGAGTATGCATGTTTTTGAGTTATACATGTTCTTAGTTTTCTTTCAAGCATATAAGTATCTCATATGATTTTCATATTGTTCAAGAAGCATGTTTACACATTTCGAGATTTTGTGAGCTAGATAGTACTTACTAAGCTTTTTGCTTACTAGTTGCATTTCCTCTTACTGCAGATAAAGGTAAAGGCAAGCAATTCTGAAGGAAGGCGACGAGGCGGTGCTGAGTAAAGTGTGTGTGGTGGCTGATTTTGGAGAGATCTTTGAGACGAGACAATTTAGTTATTTGAATTACAATGTTATAGTTTATTCAAATTTCAAGTTCTTGCTTTATGGAGTTTAGCGAACATTTAAGCTTTGAATAGTTTTACATGCTCAATTTCTTAGCGTGAAGATTCCATGTCATTTCATTTAGCATATATATCCTTATGATGGCATTGGATGAGTAGAAGTGTGAGTAGTTGGAAATATTGATACTTTGTTAGAAATATAGATGCATGTGCCAAGATAGTATTAATTTCTCTTTGAATCAAGTTTTATTGCTTAAATATGTTTAGAAGAGTTGCATTCACATTTCATAATGCTTTAGCAAGGTTATAGAACATGTATTTGGTGTTATGAATGCATAGGAGTCAAGATTGGTACAAACTCTATTGTTAAAGTTCATATGACCTTGAATAGCTTATTTTCTTCCGCAAAAGTCCTAATTGCAAGTTTATGGATTCATTTTGATTGGCTAAATTGATTGGAAAACTGGCCTAGAGTATAGAAATGGTGTCATGATTCTATTTGGCTCGAAAGTATAGGTTTGGTGGAGTTTTGAAGCAAGTGCCGAAATCTGAAAATTCTGTTTTCAGGCTTATCAGTCGACTGATACAGTATCAGTCGACTGATACCCGAAAGTGGTGTTGGGCGAGGCAAGTTTCAATAAGTTTCATCTTAGGAGTTTTTGAGGAAGAAAATGTGACATGGTATCATGCATGACTATTAGAGTTAGTATATCATAGATAGATTTAAATTGAGAAGAAAAAAAAAGATTTCCGCATTCTTTAGTCGTGCATTAGAGTCGAGAAGTAGACAGAAGTAACGATCCGTCTAAGGCAGGAGAAGGCGGGTCGCTACATTTCGTGTTCTCGAGAACTACTAGATTCTTCGAGAACGCGACAAAAACCAAGAGAGAAGTAATCACATCGGAAAAACTCACCACCAAGGTTGGCCGGAATCACAATTCTGGCGAGAAGGAGGAAGATGACTTGCGCCCAATCCCAAGGTGATAATGGCCGGAGAGGAAGATCGTCCCAACGGAAGAACTTCATCGCCTCGGTGATTCTCCTTGTGCTCACGGCAAGAAGAAGGGGGAGAGGCTTGTGGCCGACCAAGAGGAAGAAGGGAGGAGAGGGAGAGAGCCCAAGCAAGAATACTTGGATTATTTCGAATTATCTCCAAGCCTTGCCTTGGGTCCTTTATATAGTTGCCTCTCAACCGCCAAGTCTCCTTTTTCTTATGGAATAAATTTTCATAAGAAATTTATCATATAAATTTTCTATGACTTATTCCATCATGCCAAGTCTTGATTTTTATATCATGGTTAAAATCATATTTTAATTCATGATAAAAATCAACCAAGTCTCCTTTTTCTTATGGAATAAATTTTCATAAGAAATTTATCATATAAATTTCTTTATCATGGTAAATCAATCCATGATTGATTTTATAAAATAAACCAATCCATGGTTCATTTTAATTTCCATGAAAAATAAATTTCTTTATCATGGTAAATCAATCCATGATTGATTTTATAAAATAAAATAAACCAATCCATGGTTCATTTTAATTTCCATGAAAAATAAATTTTATATAAATTTCTTTATATAAATTTCTTTATCATGGTAAATCAATCCATGATTGATTTTATAAAATAAAATAAACCAATCCATGGTTCATTTTAATTTCCATAAAAAATAAACCAAACCTTGGTTTATATAAAAAATTTATATCATCCATAATTTTATAAAACAAACCACACTTGATTTATTTTATAAATTGAACCAAACAATTTAGTTCCCTCCCTTTGTTGTGGTCGGCCAAGCAAAGAGGGTGGGGACCTTCTTTGGTCGAGCTATCCAGGCCACGCCCCAATGAATTAAACTCATTTAATTCATCTATTAAGTCTTTAAAAGTCTTAGCCATTTTACGCTTCCGATGCATCTCTAAAAAAATTCAGATTCGACTTATCGTTTGGCACAACCAAACCTAATCTCTCTTGATTGGAAAATCCAATTTTCAACTCATTTTAAATCCCTCGGATTAATCGTAGTGCGTGTGACTAAATAGGCTTTCGATTTATGTTGGCCGCCTATAATTAACCAATTATAGAACGATCATGAGTGGCACCTAGTAGTACATCATGATCCCCAATTAATCGAAAGATCAACGGTTGACCTCAGAAACAATTCTGAAACCCTTCAGCAGCTATAATGAATCGTGCCCCATTCCCTTCACCATCTTATACCCACTTGGTTCAGGACATGGTCTATGTGTGTCAGTCCCCACTAGGCTGACTACGTCACACCTAGTCCAAGTAATATTTTCTCGTCCTACGGATTCTAATTACTCTCATGTATTTAAGAGATTCATACTCTGAATATGTCATACTCTGGCCAGAGGCTTCGAGTAACAATCCGACGATAGGCCTTGGGTATACATCTCCTCGCAAGGAGTGGTGAATCCTTTGTAGGCTGTTCAAATATCTTCGGGCACTTCGGCTTATACCCAATCATCCTAGGTCCACACCTCCTTGGAGATGCTTGCTTAAGATGTCAAAGTATAAGTCTCCATGACCAAGATGACTTGAACACCGCAAGACAAAGGAACATCGCACTTAAGCTGCAGTAAGAACTTCACTGACATATCTATATGTAGACTACCATATGAAGTTTTACAGCCAGTCACTCCAATGAACTAGTTCCCTTAACTAGCATTCATGTTTATCTTCGGACATCCCAATGTCACTGATAGACCCAAACTAAGTGTCACGAATGTGGGCCTCAAATTTAGAATTTATATATGAAAGCTGGAAACCCTTTTACAATCAAAAGTATGAAAATGTAATATAGGGGCCACAGGTCGTATTTTTCTCGGGGACTAGTCGATATAATTTGATTCGCGCTTGGTTTATGTCGTTTATGTTTTGGGGTTTCAAAGAAACAAATTTGGTTTTGGGATACAATCGAAATTGAAATTGCAATGAAAATAGAAAAATCTTAAAGTAATGCACTAAACAAGAAGTTGGCTCCAAAGGGAAAACTCAACTAATGGAACCCTAATTAAAGCACTTACAAAGTTTTTATGGCAACTGTTTTCTGATTTCAAACACAAAAGATGATGCTGAGAATTGAGGTAAAAACAGTGATGGGAGTTTTCAAAAATAAACAAACCTAACACAACTAATAGCATGCAAAAGTAGAACTAATCCAAGCAATTGCAACTAAACTAGCCAAAGTGTTTTTGGATCCCTACCACTGCCAACAAAATTCAGATTTAAATAAGTGCAAGCTTATTGATTCAAACACAATCTTATGCCACAAAATCAAGTTAAAATTCGGATGCAATTGAATCCAAGGGCAGTTGGCACGCAAGGGATAATTCCTTGTGCCAAAAACTAATTTCAAATCAAGAAATGAGTAATCTTTCAACTCGACTTTTAAAAATTGATTGGTTCGTTTGTGAAACAAAGGTTTGAGGAAAAACTAAGCAAGATTCTGAACAGGAATTCGAACTAAAACCAGAGCTAACAAAGCAAAAGAAATCAGAAGTTGGGATATGCAGTAATTCAAAATAGGTCGTCAACCTTAACTCACTTTATGTATTGCTCAATCTCAAATATATTGATCAAATATTGGAATTCAACTCAAATCCAGCTGGGTCAACTTTGACTATTGGTCAATTACACCAACATATTAAGATGATGATCAAGCATAGGGTTTTGATTCTGCATGTGTTTAATTTAGGTCATGTGCTCATTAGTGTAGGTGGCATTGTTGCCACTACACATCATGGGTGAAACATAAGTCATGCACATCACATGTAATATCTGCATTACACATGTGTGTAATGATGAGTTGTTCAATGTGTATAAAGTGTGCTCCGGATTTATCCGATAGATGAATTAGGAAAAAGGTTGTCTATCTTCATGAATAATCGAGTGAAGCTTAGAAAAGAATGAGTTGTCCAAGGTTTTCTAACTAGTGGAGCAAGTCAGGTAACCCAATTGGTCAAACCGATTTATTGAGATCCTCCTTCGCAATTCGTGTCTAGGAAAATTGACCCACTTTTTTGAGCCCACCAAAACATATTGGGCCAAGATCACTATGCTAATCGGTTGTCTCATTAGGCATTGTCAACTAAGATGAATCCTTTAGAGGGGATAATTAATGAACTTGTTTTGGATTGCCTTGGGACCAACCAAAGTCTAACTCATGGAACTATGTGTGAGCCCTAGTTGGTTGGCTTGGTTGGTAGGGCCAATTAGTCCTAAATTGTTTTGGTAGTTATGTGGACTCATTCACTATTTCATCATTCCTTGAACTTCTCCAAAAATTTATCAAATTCTTCTTCTTTCTTTGCTTTTGACAATCTTTGAGGGAAAGCGATTGGTGGAACATATCTCTTTGATGGAGGCACTTTTAACTGGTATGGTACCATCCACCTCCTCTTGATTACCGCTAGAGAATGAAGGAGATGACCCTCCATTGTGTTCAACCCCTTTGTTTGTAGCGGTCACTTGGGGCTCTCCCAAGGTTCGTCCATTCCTCAATTCAACCATATTGTAATGTTCTACTGGGTTAGGCTTTGGCTTTCCTAGAAAAGTCCCTTGAGTTCTTGAAGAATTACTAGCCACTTGTGCTACTTCATTGTCAAGTATTTCAAATGTTTTTCAGAATTATCCATCCTTAAATTGAGTTGCTTGAGATCATTCTTCATTTCTACTTAATTGACTACTATTTCTTCAAGGAGCTTCTCGAGGGTTGGTTGTTCTCCTGATTCCTAGATGGTTTCCCTTGATCTTGGTTATTACGATAGGAAAAGTTTGGATGATTCCTCTATTCAGGATTGTAAGTGTTGAAATACGGATTATTTGGTCTTGTGTTGAAGTTACCGATTGCATCTACTTGTTCTAATTAAGCCAATTGTGCACTGATAGCTCCAAGTGGGCAAGGTTCTTTCATGTGTTTCATACTTCTACACTCCTCACAAGTCGTGATGATAGTATTCATTGGATTTGTGTTCATTGTATCAAACCTCTTTGTGAGAACATCCAACTTTGTAGAAATTAAATTCATTGCATCTACCTCATACTTTCCGAAAATTTTAATTGGGTTGCCACTTTGTTTTGATGCTCACTGATGATGATTGAGTGTCATACTTTCTATTATTTCTTCAGCTTTATCCAATCCTTTGTTCATGAGTGCTCCACCAGCTGCAGAGTCTAAGGAAACTTTGGTTTGATAATTCATGTCGTTATAAAAGGTGTAAATCACTAACCACTTTTCCAACCCGTGGTGTGGGAATAATCTTAACATCCCTTTGAACCTATCCTAAGCTTCATATAGAGACTCTCTATCGTTTTGTTAGAAATATGCAATATTCCTCATGTGAGCGATCCTGCTTGGAGGAAAGAACTTCTCCAAGAATCTTTGTTCGCATTGCTCCCATGAGATTATACTATAATTGGTGGCAAAGAATTGAGCCATGCATTCACTCTATCTCGCAAAGAAAATCTAAATAACAACAATTTTACTGTTTCAAGAGGGACCCTATTTATCTTCATCATTCCATAGATTTCATAAAAAATTTCTAAGTGTTGTTTTGAATCTTCTATGGGTCCTCATCCATGTTACTTTTGTTGTACCATCGAAATAACTATTGGTTTGATCTTGAAAGTTTTAGCCTCGATAGAAGGTCTGATAATACTAGATCGGACACCTCTAGCATATTGTATTGCATAATTTTTACATGGTTTGTTCGCCATAGCTCTTTATACTTGCTCTACTTCTAATTGTCTCTATAGAATTCTCCTTTTTCTAAATATCATGTCGATCTCAGGATCAACATGCAACAAATCTTCTGTAGTATTTGACCTAGCAAACATGAAATCATGATTTATTTGCAAGAAGAAATGCATAATTTTAAAACAGGAATTTAAATGCAGAAATAAATTACAATATATGTAAAAAAAGGGGAAAATATATAGAAATGTATTTAAAAATAAAAAAGCAATGTCTAGAATAACTAAATCATTTGTTGACTAATATTAATCAAAAATAGTCCCTAGAAACGGTGACACAATCTTACTGTTGTCTACTGGATGTGCATGGCAAAATCGTTAAATAATAAAAATATCGATCCACATGGATTGTAAGCACTAGTCAAGTTCGGAAGGAAGTTATCTAGACAAATGATTGATGTGTTGAAAGTTTAAAAATTAGAGAGAGAGAAAGTGTAAAGAATAGGAGAAGTCCAAGAATGTATGTGAGAGAGGAAAGTTGGTTTGTGAAGGTGACTCTAGGTTTCGGTTTCAATCAAATGCTTGTTGACGTACTAGGGATTCTTCATCTCCTACCCTCTATATCTATGTTCTTGTATGGATTCTAACTAGATACTGACATAAACCCCGTAATAGTGCACCAGAGTGTTTCTCCCATTGGTATTCAGTGCCACTAAATGGAAGAGGTAAGATAGAGGGTCCAATTAAAGGGATATCTCCTATCACATGAGGGGCATCAGTCATACTCTCTAGATTACACAAGTATCTTTCCAATACGGGATCGAGAAAAACCCATTGAGCACAAATTAGACAATCCCTTGTAAAGAATTGGCTTCCATTTCAAAGCAACGACCATGATGCACGGTTAAAGGGATATCCTTTGTAACTAAAGGCCCCCAGATCATACGATCCCGGGCATTCCCTCTACTTGGCAACCAATCTATACATCCATTCAATCAAATAACACATATTTTTGTAGAATCGGTGTCGGTCGATATAGGGGAGTGAATATTGACCCGAACGTTTGTCGGAAAATTTCGTCGTTCGTTCGTCTTTCTATCAAAGTTAGTACGCAGCGGAATATAAAATAAAATAAATAAAGACAACAGAAAAACTTGCGGGATTTATTTGGTTCCCAACCCCACAGGGTCAGTATGTCCAAGGCTAAAGTACTCAGCGTGAGTCTACTAGTGGTCTCCTTTCAGGATTTTCCGGAGGCGGAGAAACTCGTCTTATAGTTTAAATTACAAACAAAGAAATAATAATAAAAACAAGTATAACTTTGTAAACTAAAAGCAAACCAACAGAAAATGAAGATCCAGAAATTCGGAAGTCCGAAGTACAACGCGTTTCCTCCTGGAGCCTCCTTGGTCAGAGAGCTTTGACTTTAGCACTTTTGCTTTGCACAGATTACTTTAGCGGATAGAAAAGTTGATTGCTTGAAGTGAGGGGTCGAACCCCTATTTATACTACATTCTCGGGCGCCTCAGGGCTCTTGGGTGCCAGCCACGTGTGGTCAAAACTTGATCCGCAGCCGCAAATTCGCGGAGGGATAAAAACAGCCTTCCCAGGTGCCTAAGAAGCTCCCAGGCGATTGGGAAAGGTTGTACTGGGCGCCTGATTCAAGTCAGGCGCCCAAGAAGCCTTTTCCCAGGTCGTGTTTTTCCTGCGTTTGTTCCTCTATCTTGCCTACAACTCCAGGTACCTGCAAGAAATAAACGCAAGACAAAACACATAATCTTACGGCTTAGTTTATTGGTTTTGACTTTGGATTTCACCCGAAACCCTAGGTCGAACCGACGCCTACTGTTCCCTTTCTCGGGGAATGCATCCTCACCTACTCCACCCTAGAGAAGTTACCTTTGCCAACCGGGACCTCCGGTTGGACTTTCGCTCAGCCTCCGAGAACCTGAATCTCGAGACGTCCGACCTCGACCCGAACTTCGTGCTCAGTCCACCCGACCAAGATTTCATGCCCAGCTTCACTCACCAGGACTTCGTCCACCTAGCATCACTCACTAGGACCCAGCTTCACTCACCAGGATTTCTTCCACCTAGCTTCACTCACTAGCACCTAACATCACTCACTAGGATTTCTTCCACCTAGCTTCACTCACTAGGACCCAGCTTCACTCACTAGGATTTCTTCCACCTAGCTTCACTCACTAGAACCAAGTTCCAATCACCAAGATTTCTTTCACCATAATCACTTCTTTGCTAGTCATCTTAATCCTGACTAGACTTCTTCCAACCTTCAGGTAAGTATAATCCCAAACATCAAGTCTGGTTTGGTTTAATCCCTTGGTCAAACTAACCAACCCTGGCTACTATTCACTCTGCCAAACATCAGATCCTATTTGACTATCCCTTTGTCAACCTGATCAAACCTGGGTTTGCCCTACCAAACATCAAGTCCTATTTGGCTTAACCCTTGATCACTTTGACTAAACATAAGTATATTGTCTATAACGACCCGGCCCCTTGGCCCCTTGGGCGACCCAACTGGCGACCCAACTGGTGGTCCCATTGGCGGCCCAACTGGGGGCCGAATTGGCAACCCCTTATGTCGTCGACCGACGACCATCGGTCGTGCCATTACTCACTAAGTCTTTCCACCCCTGGCCAGTGGATTTTTGCCTTCCCCAGGATTCGAACTCTAGACCTCCAGGCTAAGTACAAGAGTTTATGAATCCTGGCAGCCAAGTTAGAAAACGCGCTCACTTGGCTACCAGATTCAAGGAACCTTTGTACTTGTCCTAGAGGTCTAGGGTTCGAATCTGGGGAAAGTAAAAACCCGCGGCTCAATTGGCTACCAGGATTCATAAACTCAAGTACTTAGCCTGGAGGTCTAGAGTTCGAATCCTGGGGGAAGACAAAAATCCACTGGCTAGGGGTGGGAAGACCTAGTGAGTACCGGCACGGCCGATGGCCTTCAGTCGACGACATAAGGGGTCGCCAGTTGGGCCGCTAAAGGGATCGCCAATTGGGCCACTAAATGGGTCGCCAGTTGGGCCGCCCAAGGGGCCGAGGGGCCGAGTCGTTACAATAAAAAGACACCTTTTTATGTAGCGACATGACCCCTCTAGCCCCATCAGGCGGCTCTCTAGGCCATGCCCTACGGTCTTCCCACCCCTGGCAGTGGATTTTTGCCTTCCCCAGATTCGAACCCTTGACCTCCAAGACAAGTACAAAGGTTCCTTGAATCTGGTAGCCAAGTGCTCACTTGGATACCAGATTCAAGGAACCTTTGTACTTATCCTGGAGGTCAAGGGTTCAAATCTGGGGATGGCAAAATCCCACTTCCAGGGGTGGGAAGACCATAGAGCTGTTAGTGATATGAGAAAAGTGTCCTAAGGCAATCGCCTTATGATTGTAATCATTTATTTTAATAAATGAATATTCACTATTTGAGTATACATGTTTATGTATTTGATTAAGATCTTAAACTCATTTACTGAATGTCCGCAATACAATTCACAGCATGAGAGAATTTGTGATGAATTCACAACTAGTGATCATCTCTACATGTGTAATTGTGAAGTATTGAAATTATCCCTAGTCGATGAATTGATAAATACGGACACTATCAATTCTGTTGAGACTAGCATGAGTTATTCTCTAATCAGTTGATTCTCACTGGCTGGTGACTGATAGATTCCATTTTATTGATCATTTGAGTGGCTTAAATCCCTGTTTGATCTATGTTTTTATTGTCAAAATTGTGAAATTGCCCTAGGTTTTAGAACTTATTCATATTTTGGACTTAATTGCAAAATTACATATATTTGAGTTAATTGGCCACTAAATTCTTGATCTATTTTTGTAGGCATCCAGGTTCAAGGATCTAGGGAATATTGGGTCAAACCTGAGTCGGATGTGAACCGGATCGAATTATCAAGCCTACGATTAATCCGGGCCGTCCGATTCAAGAGCGGCTAGATCTGAGCCATCCGAGACGATCTGAAGCAATCCGAGCTAGGGTTAGGGTTGGTCAAGCTCTATGATCAAGATCTGAAGGTTTCATCCCAATCAGAGCTAAATCAACCGTTGGATCAAGCAAGGAGGGCTCTAGAGCGTCCAATCACAGATAGAGTTGATCTGGACCATCCGTTGCATATCTGGAGGATCCGAGCTACCACAAGGTAGATCCTGACCCCAGATCATCATCATCAAAGTTTGGCTCAAATCGGACCAAGATCAGCCGTTGGATTGAAGTGGATCAATCTGGACCGTTCAAAGCTAAATACTTAAGGAAATCTTCTGCGCAGAAAACCTTTGTCGCATCTTCAGCTCTTCTCCACTGCTCTTCGCCATTCTTCATCAGTTCTTCATCAATTTCAAAAATTTTTGCTTCCAAGAAGGCGTGACCACCTCATCTTCCATCCCAAATCAAGAATCAAGTCTTTGGCGATTGGTGATTGAAGTATTCTGCTCATTTGCGCTGGAACAGAGGATTTCTTGGGGGTTCCGGCAGTTCTCAGTCCGATCATCTTTTTCTCGACCACAATCCATTTCAAAGCTTCTGAACCACTTGTAGGGGTTCTCAGGTGAGCTCAGAAGTTTCCCACATCATCATCGCAGCTCCTCCAATCGAGATGGAGTGAATCGGATGGAAAATTCCATCAAGCGCAGATTCTGTTCAGAAACAACTTCAGAATCGATTGTCCATCGATTTGCTGAGCCTAGGGGTTCGAAGCCGGTTCTTGATTGACAACCAAGAATTTCTTGAGCTGAGGAAGGAGTTGAGGAGTAGCTTAGATCTTAAATTTTCGTTTGTTTGGTTGTAATTTACAGTTTTGAGCAAATTCTGTTTTGTTTCTGCAAAAATTCAGTTTTAGGTTATCTTAGTTTTCAATTCTGCATTGTTTAGCTTAATTAAGAGTTTAATCTTCAAGTTCAGTAAGTTAGGAACTTGTTTAGTGATTAATAGAGCTAAATTTCAGTTCAATTTCGTTTCTATTAGTTGTGTGCCAATTGTGTTGCTAGCGTGCCAAGTAATTCTGAATTTTCAATCTGTTTATGCTGCTATTTGTAATTGAACTGCCGGCCAAACTCAGAAATCACTAGGTTCATTGCTCCTTAATCTAGTTTCAAGTAGTGTTAGTAGTTGTTCCATTAGTTTTGCATCCAACTAGTTAATCCATTCCAATGCTGCTATTAATTTCTGAAATTTCTGAATACTCAAGTTAGCTTTCGGTTGTGTCTTAGGTAAATTCCTTTGGGACTGGTTTTCTTCATTAATTCCTGCATTTTAGTCAGATATAGGTTTCCTTAGTTAACTTAGAGCTTAATTTTGATTTCTTGCAATTCAATCCAGGTTTTTAGTTTAGCTAGAGCTGAATTCTGAAAATCAAATTTGAATTACTGCATATCCCAACTTCTGATTTCTTTTGCTTTGTTAGCTCTGGTTTCAGTTCGAATTCCTGTTCAGAATCTTGCTTAGTTTTTCCTCAAACCTTTGTTTCACAAACGAACCAATCAGTTTTTAAAAGTCGAGTTGAAAGATTACTCATTTCTTGATTTGAAATTAGTTTTTGGCACAAGGAATTATCCCTTGCGTGCCAACTGCCCTTGGATTCAATTGCATCCGAATTTTAACTTGATTTTGTGGCATAAGATTGTGTTTGAATCAATAAGCTTGCACTTATTTAAATCTGAATTTTGTTGGCAGTGGTAGGGATCCAAAAACACTTTGGCTAGTTTAGTTGCAATTGCTTGGATTAGTTCTACTTTTGCATGCTATTAGTTGTGTTAGGTTTGTTTATTTTTGAAAACTCCCATCACTGTTTTTACCTCAATTCTCAGCATCATCTTTTGTGTTTGAAATCAGAAAACAGTTGCCATAAAAACTTTGTAAGTGCTTTAATTAGGGTTCCATTAGTTGAGTTTTCCCTTTTGAGCCAACTTCTTGATTAGTGCATTACTTTAAGATTTTTCTATTTTCATTGCAATTTCAATTTCGATTGTATCCCAAAACCAAATTTGTTTCTTTGAAACCCCAAAACATAAACGACATAAACCAAGCGCGAATCAAATTATATCGACTAGTCCCCGAGAAAAATACGACCTGTGGCCCCTATATTACATTTTCATACTTTTGATTGTAAAAGGGTTTCCAGCTTTCATATATAAATTCTAAATTTGAGGCCCACATTCGTGACACTTAGTTTGGGTCTATCAGTGACATTGGGATGTCCGAAGATAAACATGAATGCTAGTTAAGGGAACTAGTTCATTGGAGTGACTGGCTGTAAAACTTCATATGGTAGTCTACATATAGATATGTCAGTGAAGTTCTTACTGCAGCTTAAGTGCGATGTTCCTTTGTCTTGCGGTGTTCAAGTCATCTTGGTCATGGAGACTTATACTTTGACATCTTAAGCAAGCATCTCCAAGGAGGTGTGGACCTAGGATGATTGGGTATAATCCGAAGTGCCCGAAGATATTTGAACAGCCTACAAAGGATTCACCACTCCTTGCGAGGAGATGTATACCCAAGGCCTATCGTCGGATTGTTACTCGAAGCCTCTGGCCAGAGTATGACATGTTCAGAGTATGAATCTCTTAAATACATGAGAGTAATTAGAATCCGTAG
>JAGFNQ010002030.1:0-10767 GCA_024364735.1 Boesenbergia rotunda | reverse complement strand
CTTATCCTCCTAATCCCCTTCCGGTTCCCTTCGATGGAGTGACTCCTGATTCCATCTATGAGTAACTTTCTAGGGTCATCCCAGGCCAAGGGGTTCCGGTGAGCGCACCCGTGATTTTCCCACATTTCCTGCTCTTCGCCTTTCCCCTGTTGACTATGTTTTTGTTTAAAATCATCACCAATTGTCTCCTTCCAACTACTTCGAAACATCTAGATGAGATTCACTCGTTCCACTGCTTGATGCTCTACGGGATGCATCAGCAGTTAGATTTTGACCCAGTGGCTTCGATCTATTTCTCCATCATCGTCCACAGCATGCCGTCCACCCAGTCAGTCTACATGCCATTCGGCCATATCATCACTGCCTGGCTGGAGTCGGTTGGCATCGACGTTTCACAGGGCCGCATTGTGCCCATGATTCGACAGGACTGCCGTCTGGATCGTCGCATGCTCGCTCAGTCCGGCATTGTTCTCGGGCCCCAGGGGCTAAGGTGGAAGGATCGCAGACGCGAGGGGGAGCTACCGAGAGCAGTTCATGACCAGGAGCCGCCAGCTGCTACTGCAGATTACGATGAGTGGGCTCCTGACCTACGCTGGCAGGTTGCGGAGATAGAGCGGATGATGGAGCACGAGTTGCATATCTCCGAGCTCTGGCGACAGGAGGTCAGCTCAGAGTGTCAGTCTTTCGATCGCCGTCTCGATGCTCTAGCATCTGATGTCTCTGAGATCAGCTCATTCCAGGACGCTTGGTATGAGGAGTGGTACCATCATGCGTATCCTGGTGGTGGGTCCCCCAGCATTCCTTTACCAGAGGACGTTATCTACATTGCTGATTCCTCAGATGATGACCACGCAGGGGATTGATGATATTTATGATGAGTGACATATTTGTTTGTACTTTGACTTTGATGCATCTGTCTTGCATCGTGTTTTTCTGGATGCTTTATGGCTTGACCTTTCTGACTTTGATGCATGTCTATTCTACTTTAGTATGCTTCTTGTTGATGCTATGATGAGTACTATCTGCATATTTGTTACACTACCATGATTATGACTTATGATGCCATGCTCATATGATACATATGCTTGTTTTGTCATGCCTATATCTTTTTGTCATATGTATTCATATGCTTATCAAATATCAATCAAATCTTTGGGATACCCCTAGGGTTGAGGGGGAGTATGGTTTAAACTTAACAGCCCCTCTAGACCCCTTTTCGGTGTTCGACAAAGGGGGAGAGTGTTGGTTGGTTAAGTTTAGGATGATCATGTTGTAGGGGGAGGATCTGGATTCCCCTATGATTCTAAATTTGAAAAACTTGATTGAGAATCCCTAAACTTAAAATCGGGTTGTCAAACAACAAAAAGGGGGAGATTGTTGATGCAGTCTGGCCCTGATTGTTGTTTTGGTGTTGACACCGATTTTAGTTTAGGTGGATGATTATTGATTATGATTAAGTCCTGATCGGGGATCAGGCATGGTATGGAAAATCCTAGCTTGGAGGGCTAGGTGTTGGAAATCCTAACCTGGAGGGTTAGGTGTTGAAAATCCTAGCTTGGAGGGCTAGGTGTGTGAAAAGTCCTAATTCGGAAGAGGTGGGTGAAAAGTCCTAGCTTGGAGGGCTAGGTGAAAAGTCCTAACTTGGAGGGTTAGGTGCAAATTCCCATCTTGGAGAATTAGGTGAAAAAGTCCTGGCTTGGAGGGTCAGGTCCTAGCTTGGAGGGCTAGGTTTGGAAAGTCCTAATCCGGAAGAGTTGGGTGAAAAGTCCTAGCTTGGAGGGCTAGGTGAAAAGTCCTAACTTGGAGGGTTAGGTGCAAATTCCCAACTTGGAGGGTTAGGTGAAAAATCCTTAGCTTGGAGGGCTAAGGTGGATGAAACCCTAGCTTGGAGGGCTAGATTGGAGCCCCTGGATCGGTCTGGTGACCGATCAGGGAGTTGGCACGGTGCTCCTTCGTGGATCGGTCTGGTGACCGATCCAGCGACGACTGATCGGTCTGGTGACCGATCAGGGAGTACGCGTTTCACCCATTGCCTTGCTCCTGATCGGTCTAGTGACCGATCAGGGAGCAAACAGTGAGGTTGAGTTCCCTTGCTGAACTGCTCCTGATCGGTCTGGTGACCGATCAGGATCACTGTGCAGATCGTTCTGGAGAACGATCCAGCATCGCAGGTTCCTCTCCATGATCGATCAGGATGGAGCCTGATCGGTCTGGACCCAGCCTGATCGGTCTGGTGACCGATCAGGAGGTTTCCTGATCGGTCCGGTGATCGATCAGGAGGTCTGGACTGCGAAGCTCAGAAATCGCCCGATAAAGGGGTGGATCGGTCGGGTGATCGATCCATAACCTGGGATCGGTCTGGTGATCGATCCAGGAGAGTCCCAAAGAAATCGCGATTTCTAATCAAGCGTTGGGGACCGATCAGGACGGAGCCTGATCGGTCTGGACCCAGCCTGATCGGTCTGGTGACCGATCAGGAGGCTCTCCGATCGGTCTGGTGACCGATCACTTTAATTCAAAATGCACTGTCAGACGCTCTGATCGCGTCTGAACGTATCCGATTCTCTGCGCTTAACATCTGATATATGATATGCTGTTTGATATGCTGCTCTAACACACTGATTAAGCTGCAGGTGACAGGGGAGGATTCAAACACTCAAGGAGAAGTCAATGGAGGCTTTCCTTGGAGCAGGTTTGTCCGTTTTCCATCTCAGGTTGCAATGGCCAGAGCTGCAGACTAGAGCTGCTGACTGGAGCTTGGTTGAGGGGAGCTCAGGAAGTCCAGGGAGGGCTCAGTGGTAGCTGGCGTTGGCAGGGAAGCAGCTGGAGGCTGCAGGAGATGCTGTCACCTGGTGCTGAGTGGAGAAACAAAAGGGCGGAAGAAGGCTTCGTGGAAGCAGAGTTCGAGAGTTCAAGAGTTCTAGAGTTTGCGAACTAAGTTCTTGCTGCGCCTTTGTGTTCTCCATATATAACTTGTGCGTTCTGAAGTTTTCATCACCTTGAGCAAGCTACTGCAATCGAGAAGCAATCATCAATTACTTGAGCGCTTGAAGGAGAGAACAAGAGGCTTGGAGTCCGACAGCGGGAAGACACGAGGAAGGGTTTCTTGCGTGAGATCGCCGCTGGGTGGAGCTCAGGAAAGCTTGCTGTGTTCTTGTCCTTGCTAAGTGTTTGAGTAAGATCCTTCTTGTTGTTTCTTTGTGCTTAAACTTAAATCTGTGATTGAAACGCTGTGGAGAGGTTTCTCCACCGAGAAGAAAGTTGCTTTCTATCCGGTGATAACCGGGGCTTGATCTGCCGACGATCAAGGGATCGCCCACCTTAAGGGCACGCCAAGGAGTAGGGGCAAGTTATCCCCGAACCTTGTAAACCCTCCTTGTTAGCGATCTTGCTAGTTGTGTTTGTTTGCCTTCGTTTTCTGTTTTCTGCACTGTTTTGTTTCCTTTGTTTCTTCCGTTGTGCTACTAATAAGGTTGAATGCAGAAATTTGATAAGTGCCGAAGGTCAAAGTGATTGACTATATTCACCCCCCCTCTCTAGCCATCCGGGTTCCAACAAAGCATTGTTACCAGTCGACTGCTCCTCTACACCAGTCGACTGACACCCTGAAATTGACATGTCAGCATTCTGAACCTAATTTCAGAAATACACCAATAATTTCATAATTCTCCAAAAATTTCTAAATTTTATGGAGAGATTTGTAGTACTCGTGTCTACCTCGAAAAAATACATTTAAAATGTACATATTTTGGATCCCAAGATTGACATAAAACTCAAAACTATCTAAATAGTTCAAATGAACCTTGATCAAATGTTTTAGTTTTGACCTCCTCTTGATGTGTTTGCATATATCAACCCACAATGTATTCCTCGCATTGATTTATATGACATCTATAAATCAAAATCAATTTTCATCCAACATGACCCCAATATCATATTTCTTGTATGAAACTCAAACCACATGTGCCAAAACCAAAAGATTAAGACTTAAATCCATCTCCAAATCCTTTAACACATTTCATGGCCCATCTAAACTCCCAAGTAGTAACAACCTGAGATCCATTGACCATGGGTTCTAAATTGGCTCTTAGAGCTCCCCCTTGAGCTCTTACCCTTAACCACCTCTCTAGGTGACTCTTCCACAATCACTAGGCCACACCAGTATATCTCCAGTGACTCTTGGCCTACAAATCTCACCTTCTTAACCTTGGGCACCTTGTCCTTAGTTAAGTTCTTCTTTCCCTTAACCTTGGACATATTATCCTTGGTTAATGTCTTTTTACCCTTAAATGATACTCTCTTACCATTTTGGACTTCCCATCCTTGCCATAATCATATGTTACCCTAGTATATATCTTGTCATTAGCCTTGGATGAGTTAGATCGGTATCCTAAATCCGATCTATTATTGTTGAGTCTTTGACTACCCAACACCATACCCAACCCTTTAGATCCAATACTGAATTTATCTAGAGTATTTTTCAACTTCTTAAGCTTGATTTTCCCTTTCTAGATTTCTAAACCTAGAATCGACATGTCCACCTTGGGCATTCTTAAACCTACTCACTCTAGGTATATATCTCTCCTTCTTGGGATTTATGTCTTGGTCTTTAGGTTTAATGTGTCTAGATTGATCATGAATGATTTTTCTAGAGTATTGATATGTATTTGTCCTATTCCTATCATGATATTTAAAACCAATATTATACATGGGTAAATAATTTATATTATTCCCAGTATGTATGGAGGAATTTAAATTTGATTTACATTTAAAATTAGGGTGTACTTCCCTTAACCTTGTAGCTCCCCCTTGACGTGAGCTTTTCCTTTTCTTCTTCTCCCATTTCTTTAAGTGCTCCGACTTGTTCATCTCTCCTCTCTTTGGGCACTTAGTGTGGTAGTGGTCTTTCTCCCTACACGTGAAGCATCTAATGTGTTTCTTCTCCTTCTTTTTCCTACAACTCAAATTAGAATCTAAAGAAATTGAATTGAGTTTAGGGAATACCTCCTTCTTACTCAATAGACACTTATCCTTGTAGTATCCCTTTTCATTGCACCCGAAACATATTATGTGATCTTTTGATTTTGGTTTGGTAGAGGTACTCACAAGATTGACTTCCAAGATCTCTTCTTCATTTGTCTTGGCTTCCTCTTCAACCTTGGATGCTTCTTTTTGTTCTTCATCTTTCTTCTCTTCTATTTGAGCTACTTCATGATCATTTTGACTTATCTCTTTGGGCACTTTTTCTTGTATAGGCTTTGGTTATTCTCATAGAACCGTCTTGACTTTGCTCCATAAATTGTGGGTGTTCTCATAATTACTTATACGACTCATCACATAATTAGGCAAATATCTATTAAAATTGATATTACATTATTATTTGTCATTGATCGTGATTGTTGCTCCTCAGTCCAATATCTTGGTCGGAGCTTCTTCACTTTCTTGTCTCTCGAAACTTCGAACGATTCCTCGATCACCATACTTATATCCCAATCAATATAGAAGAAGGCCTTCATCTTCACCATCCACAATGTGAAGTAATATAATCCTCCTCCTTCAAATTTTGGCGAAATCGCAAAATCGGTCATCTGTTGGACCGAGAAAAATGATAGAGGGGGGGGGGTGAACATCGTTAAAACTTTTCGGATTAAAAAAAGCAGATACGCAGCGGAAATAAATAAATTACACAGGAACACAAGTCAATTTTTACTTGGTTCGGAGTCGCGGTCGGCTCCTACTCCAAGGCCCACGGTCCTTGGTCGTTTACTTTGGGCAATACTATAATCGCGCAAAAAGGATTTACAAGTTAAGTTCTACAGTATTTCAAGAAATTGAAATTTCTACACTTTTCGTTACCGACGCCCTATGTGGATCGTATTTCGGTGCAGAGGGTCGTCGTCGGCGCTGGATCTCGAAGTCGGAGTATGCCGGGGCGTAGCGCTTGAACGAAAAGCTTTGGAGCGTTGAAAAAATGTGTCATTGACGCCTTGGGGTCGAGCCCCTTTTATAGTGCTCAAACGGGTGCTTGATAGGTTGGGGGCGCCTGACACGTGCCCTTCGATCCGCGAATCCTTATCCGCGGGTTCGGTCAGCGCTTATCCTCCCCCACTTGGGTGCCTGAGCTGATGGGGGCGCCCGCGACCTCACGGGCGCCTGATCCGCCTTGGTTCAGTGGCTTTGCAGCTATGTTTTAGATTTTGCCTTCACTCTTGGGCGCCTGTAACCTTACGGGCGCCTGAGCCCATTCGGGTGCCTGTCTCCATTCGGGCGCCTAGGCCCAATGAAGCACCTTCACTTGCAGACGATCAGTCCTTCGACCTTGCAACTTAGGTTAGTCCCAAAAACATAATAAGCAATAGTTACAGCCGTAGCTGTCTTGATTCTGACTTCGGGTCTCCCAAATGGAACCCTAAGTTGAACCGACGCCTACTGTTCCCTCGACGGGGAACGCGTCCTCACCTACTCCTCTCAGGAGAGTTTACCATTTGTCAACCGGCTCCTCCGGTTGGACTTTTACCCAATCCACCTGACCAGGTCTTCGTGCCCAACTTCCGGTCAGGTCTTCGGTGCCCAGCCCCTTGCCAGGACTTCGTGCCCAGTCCTCGACCAGGACTTCTTTGCCCGACTTCCGGTCAGGTCTTCTTGCCCAGTCCATGACCAGGACTGCTTTGCCTAGCCCATTGCCAGGACTTCTTGCCTAGTGTACCTAGGACTTCTTCCTGCACACTCAGTAAACAAGTTAGAACATAACAACATCTTAACTTCTGAACCCTTTGCCATTATCAAAACCCAGGTTTGACTTAGGTGCTGCCTGCACCAACAATCTCCCCCTTTTTGATTTATGGCAACCCGGTTCAAAAAGTTATGTTAAAGAAATAGGTAAAGTAACAGATTTAATTTCCTTCCCCTGGAAGAAATCTCCCCCCGAGTTTTTCAACAAATCGTGGGATTTTTGAAAACCTTTCTAAGTCTTTTTTCTAAAGTTGAAAAGATTTTTCAAGGTTTCAACACTTAGAAAATTTTCAAAAAGGGATTTTTAAGTTAGAAAAATTTCTAAAATATTTTTGAGTTGGGCACTTAGAAAATTTTTCAACACATTTAGCTTTAGCACTTAGAAAATTTTCAAGAGAATTTTGAAGTTTTGACACTTAGAAAATTTTCCACCAGAAAATTTTAGAGTAAGTACTTAGAATATTTTCGAAAATAATTTTGAGTTAAATACTTAGAATATTTTTCAACACATTTTGAGTTAAGTACTTAGAATATTTTTTAACAAAAATTATCTTTCAAAAAGAACTTAAGTGCTTAGGGAACTTTACTTTTTGAAAAAGGAGATAAAAGTTTTGAAAATTTTAATTTTGGTTTAAAATTTTAAATTTTAAGCCCTTCTTTTCTCTCCTTTCCAATCTCTCCCCCTTTGCTATATATAAAAAAAAATATAGCAAAAAAAAAAAGAGTAATAAAAGGTAAGGTGCTGTATTGAACCAATTCTAAGTATAAACTGGACCAAATCAATTTAAATTTTCTCTTTCGGGTCCTGTCTAACCCAGTTAGCTACTTACTAACTGTTATAAACAGTAGTTTTTGCTAGGGTTAGTCAAGTTAAGTGATCTGTTCAAGTTAGATTTTCTAAGCTTGACACTTAACCTGATTACTGTTTAATTGGTATTTATTGCCCCAATTATTGCAGATGCACTGACTTAAGGCATCTTGAATCAAGGCATAGACCTAAGCATCTCAACCCAGTCTAGGTTATCAATCAAAAGTACCTTAAGGTGCTTGTGAGATGCTGGCTTCTAGATCTATAGGTGCATGCAGTTCTAGGGTTAGGGCCTAAGCTAAGTTCATTTGCGAAAAAGCCCTAGTTTTGAAGGGGGTATGTTTTGAAAAAAAAACTAAGTCGGAAAATCACTTTAAATTTAAAAAGAATAAATGATTTTTCAAATTAAATAAGAAATAAAACTGTTCCGGAAAGAGTCATCGACGATGGCCGGTCACTGAGGATCAGCCCCTGCGGATGTTGCCATGTCGCCGAGGAACAAGAGAATCCAGCGAGAGTAACACGAGCGTTAAGGGACACGCCGGTTAGGGTCTGGCGGAGTCCACTCCGACGCTCAAGTTAGTAGGCTGACCGAACGATGGTGCCAAAGAAAGGAAATATGCAGAGATGAGAGATCGTAACCCCTTTATCGGAGGGGTTGAACTACCTTTTATCTTGCTGTAGGTCGTTCGATCGTGCCCCCCTTATCGGTGCCACGACTCCGATATTTGAGCCACGGTCCCCGCGTTTGGTGATGAGGGGATATATCTCGAAACCGTCGGCGCCCCTGCCATTCTTTCCCTCATGGGGCCAACGGTACAGGGGGAGGGTTCGTGGACTCTTCTAATCCACAGTCGGCTATTGTGAGGCCCCGACGCTCGAGATGAGCTCGGAAATCCCGGGAGGTTAGGTCTTCCAAGGTAGGCCTCCCGAGTGTATCCTTGAGGGGGCCCCAAGACTTGAGTGAGGGGATCAAGCCGGGCCCTTAACTTCTTCATTCCCGTGTCCATCCAGGGCTACCCAGCCCCATCACAAGTCCCTCCTTCAAGTCTGATCGAAGGAAGTATGGCTAACTGATCAGGCTGGTGTCAAGATGAAGAAGTTGGGCAGACCCAGGTCTGTGTCCGCGCGCCTATTCTGGTCATAGCTCTGTCGTGTCCCCCCCCCTTTTTTGACGTATTCTCGAAGTCTCCTGACCCGAGCTGCTCTTTTGAATACGTCCCCGAGCTCCGACGATTTTGGCGGTATCTAAGATATCAGGGTGACCTGGCAAGGCATACGAAACATCGACAATTGATCCCTAGCAGATCCTTGGGGCGATCCGACTGTATCTTTACCATACTGGCCTTCAATTGCCTCGGGGGAGGTATCGTTTCCCTATAAAAGTGGGCTTAACGGCGCCCTGTGGCCGCCTTACCCTAGCTATTGTCCCGAGCTTTTCTTCCTTATTCGCCCTTCTTCCCGGCATTCGCCTGGTGAGGGTAACTTCCTCTCTGTTCTCCGCATTCTTTCTTCTACTTCCCAGGTCAGGATGGGAAAGACAAAGAGGTCTTTGGGCTCAGATGAATGTTCTTTGGAAGAATTGGGGTTTCATTCTGAATGGTATGAAACCATCTCCTCCAAGGTGAAGTCGGACTCTCTTCAGGTCGTCTGTCAGAAATATGACATTCCAACAGATTGGGAGGTGAGGGTCCCAACCGCCGATCAACGATCTGTGGCCCCCGATGAGGGTTTTACACCTTCTTACTAGGACAACTGGAACTAGGGTTGTGCTTCCCTATACCTTCTTACTTCATGAACGTCATCCATTATTTTCACATCCCCCTCCACCAACTGGCTCCCAATGCCTTTGCCCAGATGAGCGGGGCTCTGGTCCTCTTCAAACTTTTCGGCATTCCTCTAACTCCCTGATTCTTCTATTTTTTCTTTGCTCATGTGGGTGCTCACGGGGCCTTTGGCTTCACCGCTCGGGGTGGTCATAGATTTTTGGGAGGCGTTCCTTCCTCTCACAAAGGGTGGAAGGAGAGATTTTTCTACGTCCGTCTTCCCGAGCATCCTTTCAGCGATATTCATTGGCTAGAGAGCTTGCCTCCTGCCCCCAACCTAGGCGATTTCCAGCAGGATGCGGGCTATCAACGGGCTAAGGGTATCCTGGTCGGGATGGAATTTCATGGGCTGCAATTGGTGCAATGTGAGGAGCTCCTTTACTGGGCAGAGATTAGTCTGAAGACGACCCCCCTCAGCCCCAATCTGCGTGAGTAGCTTCGCTCCTCGTATATCGCCCCCTTGATGTTTACTGACGCCCTCTTGTTTTTTACCTTGCAAGTGGCATCCTGCTTTCTATTGAGAAGAATAAATTTCTGAAGTGGGATTAGGCCCACGAGCAAGCCTTGATCCTGGGGGTAATATCTTCGACTCCCACAGGAATCCCCCTCGAGGAAGGTGACAAGGAGGGAGAATCATTAGCGGGCCCCACATCCCAGAGTGATGACATTTCGGCCCCGCCCCTGGTCCCCCGAGGAGAGCCTCCAGTCCCGTCACTAGGAGTTCCCCAAGAAAGGGAGGCCTCCTCCTTGTCGAGTGGGCCTACCACTATTCCCGTGTCTAGGAAGACCCGTCTCGAATGACGATCCCAACAGGATCGCCCCTTAAAGCGGTTGAAGAAAGGCTTGCACCCGATTACCCCCAGAGATACATCTTCTCCAGCTCCCATCGCCGGGGTTGAAGTTCCCTCCTCCGTTGTGACTGTGTCTTCACCTATTGCGAGCACCGCCGTCCATGCAACTGGTCCTCTTCGCGGGAAGGAGGTACCGACGGGACCGCCCCAGTCCCATTGGAAGGTTCCCCTACCTGCGAAGAAGGCTAGCGACAGTGCCCAATCTATCCGCATAAAGGGAGTCACCACCGAGGTATTACCAAGCGCTTCCAGTTCGGAAGAAGACGTTCCCCACCCCCGGGATGTCCCTGGCCCCTCAGCTTTCCCTACTATAGGGGTTCTTGATCCTCTTTGGCGAGTAGCCCCCCCAGGCCAATGCCTGGGATTGCTGCACCAATCTCTACGGGCGGTAAACACCTTGTTCTTGCTTCCCGATTTTCCTTATCTTCCTTTTGCCGACCATCTTTATTCACTTCCCCAGGTTGCTTCGAACTGCCTGGCTACGAGCTGTTTACTGCATTCTGGAGGAGTTACCGAGGGTCTTTTACAGCAGGTAGCGGCGGCGGAGGCA